>JAGXCT010036811.1:131529-163796 GCA_022495035.1 Philopotamus ludificatus
AAAACGTGCCTGGGGCCTCTCAAGTGATAAATCCGCCACTGACCAGTGCAATTAATAAATCCATCACATGACTTTTTTACAAACAATGAAAAATTACATCAAATCAAAACAATGGCAGTGCATCTTATTTTTTATGCATGGTAGTCTTTAGAACCATCCTCCGTGCAAAAAAGAATCAGATACATACGTATACATAATATAATAATAAATAAAAAAAATAAAGACCTGATATAAAATTGAATATTTAATAAAAAATATATATCATGTCTCACCTGCATGTGAGATATCATCTAAATTAATTTTTGACACCAAATCGGCTTCTTTTCTTAGTTGTAACCCATATTTAGCAATTTCATCACTAGCTAAATTACTTGTCATCACAAATATAGCATTTTTACATTGAATCAATTTTCCTTTCCCGTCAGTTAACCTCCCCTAAAATCATTAAAATTATAATTATAATTTAAGGTAGTATTTTTGTTTATATTCATACCACTATATCAACTGCCAATTATCTATTAACTTAATAATAAGTCACCTCATCAAATAACTGCAATAGAACTGTTAAAACATCGGGATGTGCCTTATCAACCTCATCAAATAAAACGACAGCATCATTTTGTTTTGCAAGGTACTTGGTTAATTGACCTCCTTCATCGTAACAACATATCCTGGAGGCGATCCAATTAACTTTGCTACCTAGTAATAATAAACATTGACAAATCGCATTTCATTTTATTTATTTTAAGAAATAAACAAAATTAAAAATGGTCATACTTCGTGTTTGTTTTGATACTCTGACATGTCAAGTCTTACAAATCCATTAGGATTATCTTTATGAATATATTTTGCTAATTGTTTAGCTAATTCAGTTTTTCCAATTCCGGAACTACCCAAAAAAAGGAATACAAGCGGATGATCATCGTCAGCCCATCCATTTTCTTTTCTTCTAATGGCTGCACATAGAAATATATATATTTTGTTGGAAATCCTTATCTTTAATTTAAAAATATGTACAATCAATGTTCAATTTTCAGATAAATTACCTGCTGCAACACAATTGATGGCACCCTGTTGACCAACAATAAATTGTCTTAATCGCTGTTCTAAAGGAAATCTTTTTCTTTCTTCTTGCTTCAAAATTTTTTCTCTCTAAAACACAAAGTGTATTTGATAATGTATGAAATGTATTTCTTGATTCATGCATTGGCAGAAAAACTCTACTTTTATTACCTTCTCCACATGCTGCTGTATTAATCGATTTGTATCACTGCCGGGAATTGTATAGTCGACTGACTTACGGCCTGCATAATCTTGCAATAGAGGATCTATTCCAGCCTCCAATAATAATTTTGCTATTTCTACATCGTCAGCTAATGCTGCATAATGCAGTGCCGAAAATCCTTCATATGTAGCTTTTCCTGTCATCGATGGACAAAATTCTTCCTCCCTTTTTCTTAATACTAAAAAAGATTATAAATATTTAAAATTTTCTATAGTATCTTTATTTATAAATGAGTTTAAAAGACCGACACTAACCAAATAACGGATCTAGATTAAATTTTTGAGCTGTTCTACGCGCATTGTGGTATTCATCTTGTAAATTTATGTCAGCTCCGCATTTTATTAGAGTTTTAACAGCTTCAACTTGACCGTTTGCCGAAGCAGTCATGAGAAGAGTCCAACCCAAGGAATGCCTGACGTCGGGAGATATTTTATTTTTTTCCTTACCACACAATCTAAATTAATACAGTTAAATGAGAATGTTTAAAAAAATGATTGTGCATCTAGCAAATTTCAATAATGCCCAAAGTTAAATTTAAATACAATCCTCACTCCCCAATTTATCAGAAAATTATAAACATTATTGAGGAACGACGAAAAGCTTGTTATGAATTGTAAAGGTAAACCAAATACACACAGGGTAGATGACATAATTCAAAACAAATACCTTGAAAGTTCTCGTATATCGCCTAGCTGTGCAGACATAAATAAGCGATTATCTATAAAATATATTAAACACAAGATATAACAAATTTGAAATTTATGAATTTACAGTTTCAATATATTTCATCATCTTTTATCATTCTATTATTTTACTTGTATTCTTGTAACGATCGTCTGCACCAGCTAGCAGCGCCAAAGCACCTAAGACTGCGATACCAGAGCCTACGTCTGGAGACAGTGGCGGTGAAAGGAGCGATACGGGCAGCGCAGGCCTGCCAAAGACCCCCGATCTCATCGCCATCGGTCTTGCCGCCCCCGACAGCCTCCTGGCCAGTCTAAGTAAACTAAAACGCAATGACATCATCTACTCCAAATACAAATTTAACAATTCTTTTTTCTTTCAGCTAAAGATTAAATTTTATCAAGGAAATGACAGCTGTCAGAAAATATTGCCAGTGTTTAGACATTTTTGGTCTTAAATTCTATCGCCTTTAATCTCGCCGTATCTCTAAAAATGAAATTCCACAGAAGAGTCAAAATACCCTTTAGAATGTTAATAATTTTTGAATTAAAAGAAATACAAAACTACAACAGGCTAGTTCAGATACTTTTGCAACATGTATCATATATGTTATGAAAAAGAAACTTAAAATTTGAACGTCGTATCTTTTTTGCATATCATATTTTTTCGTGATACAGCAAAAATTGCTTTCCAACGTCGATATATACGCATAAAATTTACATATTCATTAAAGTTAATTATTCACTTAACTGCCAAATGTAGGTACAGTTATGATATATTATGGAATTCTTAACTCGGCGCAATTATAATTATCATAATAATAAATTTAGCATAATGCATATTTATATTATTATGTATATCAAAAAATATATAAACTTCAAAAACTAAAACTTTTCTGAGAATAGCATTAAATACCAATAAAAATTACATATGTCTACTTCACTAAAGAAATTTATATTTACCAAATTATTTAAGACCATATACATATATATTTTTTAAATTATTTTTATCCAGTAAAATATAATCACTGCTGGCTGAAAATGTTAAACGTCAGTTGATCTGTCATTTTTATGCAGTTGATCAACATTTATTTTACAGCTTAGCTGTTAAAAATGTTTTAATGTCATTTACAAATTGTTTTTTATATCCTCTTTTTTATATTACCATAAATTGTTTATAATATATATATTAAAAACATCAACAGGTTTGTAAATACTATATTATCTCTAAATATCATGTCAAAATCACAATAAATGTAAACAAATATATGCTTGCTATTTTTATGAAATAATGCGTTATTCCTATGTACATTTAAAATAGGAGATGGCATTATCCTCAATAAACTAGCTATTTTTTTAATGACAATACCATAAAAGTAATCGCTATTTGATTGTATTGTGCATCTAAAAGCATTGACAAATATTTTGAAAATAACATATTCGATGCAAAACAATTTATCTCTTCAAATGTGTATATATCACACCGTAAATAACTGATAAAAAAGGGGTATTTGACCTTTATGTGTATATCTCGAAAATGAAACATTGGTTACATCTAAAAAAATGTATTTTGTGATGGATTTGATGAATTTTCTGGATAACTAAGATTATAGTCACCTACTATGAACCCATGTTGTGATCTATTCGACGCCATCGCTAGCTGGAGCCGAAGAGCAAATATTCTTCCACAACAAACTGGTATATGGATCGTGATTACATGGGATTTAACTAGAGATACGTGATTATCGCATTTTGCGATAAATGCGACATAGAAGCGATAAAGCGATATAATTGCGAATTTTTTAAAATTGCGAATAGAGGAAATTTTCCATATATCGACTGCTATAACATAGCTGGCATTTTGCCTATTGAAACCTAGAAGCTACTTCTTGAAACAGACTAACACACCAAACTAGAATTAATAGGATATTCTTAAGTCGGGTTCTATAAAAGTTTATTAAATCCTTCGAAATACATTTAAATATACATGAAACGAATGTGTTTTATGAAACTTTAAATCATCTGTTTAACCCGCGACAGTAGCTGGAAGTAGATGTAATTTCCAAATTGATGAAACGAGACAATAAGAAACTTACCTTGTTTACAACATTAACAACATCAATAGAAACATGCTCCATGATAAACTTTAATAATTTTAATCATTATAATACTTTTAACGTGCATTCCTGTATTTCATTTAATTTCAAATGTTTTGGCATCAATATATTGTATATCGTTTAAAAAAATTATGTATAAATTAGACTTTTTAACTTCAAATTCGAAATTAAGAAATAAACGCTAAATAGATGCTAAAATTTGTCATTTTAAATGCTATTTTTTTAAAAAAAATAGATGCTAAAATACGTGTCTCTGGATATAACTGTATGAATTATTCTTAAACTGATTCATTTCCAATAATTTAAAGATACTAATAAAAGTGGCTCATACCCCAGTGCAGATCTTTGCCATCTGGAGGGTATTACGTTATCACCGCCGGTCTTTGTCATTTGTCATCTATCTCTCAAGCACTAGCAGAGAGGCGTCCGGCTCAATTCTGTGGCCAGGATTGGATAAATGATTCGTATTTGTTTTAAGATGTGATCAGGTGCTACGGCGATCTCCAATAGCACATGTAATGCCACACCCAGCGGCTGTTTTAGACTATCGTTAAGGAGTGCGATGTTGGTCTGCCGGCTAGTGGATCAACCTGCACCAGGATTACCTAGCCAACTAATGCTGTTCTTGGTGTGCTCCGAATTATCGGAGGAAACCCCAACAACGACGAGCACGCGGAGAAATGCAAAGTGAAAACGACGCGAAATCATCAATAGCATACACGTTACCCAGTGGCAGATTTCCTCTTAGACGCCCAAGGCACGTGGGCCTCATTAATTTTAAGGGGCCTCAAAATTCAGCTCTCAATATATATGTTTTTCATAACAAAAGAAATGAATAATTTAGATTGGAAGAAATGAATAAATGAATAATTTAATTTGGATACAACGATCATATTTCAAACCATATGCACTGACTATTTCACAGACCATTACTCATGGAGCCAGACGAGTAGCTACCAATGCAAAACGATGCAAGGCATCGGGTTCCTCGACATACAGTCCTGCAGGGGGTCCTAGACTCTTAGGGGAATTATTACATTTTTCTAGAAATAATAAATATTCATAACATCGAGATCAAATTAAGTAAAAACGTGCGCCTAAAATGCACATTAAGGGGTGTAGTAGTAGTGAAATTATTTGAATTATATGAAATTATGAGCGGGGGGGGCCTTAAAATTGAATTGCGGTTGGGGCCTCTCAAGTGCTAAATCCGCCACTGACGTTACCTAATCGGCACTAATGTCTTAAGGCTGAAATTATAAGAAAATAATGTTGAATGTGGAAAATGATGAATATAAATACGATAGATTGTGGTTTCATTATATTATATTCTATAGTTTACAAATATATTGTACAAAAGTTGTACAAAAAACAACAATATCTCTTAAATATGAGCAATCAAACGGTTAATGTCAATATGAATTTAATCACTTACATTTTAAATAATTCTAGGTGCAAAATGAATTCCAAAACTCCAATAATGGTACTACAAGAATTTATGCAAAAGAAAGGGTGCATGCCGTTTTATGAATTTATCGATTGCGAAAGTGGAATGTTTAAATGCAGAGTCAGAGTGGATAATTTAAAAGAAATTGGGCAAGGAAGAACAAAAAAAGATGCGAAACAGAATGCTGCCCAAGTAGCATTAGAAAAACTGCATAATCAAGGGTTATTTTTTCCATCCGGTACTGTTATTAACTCATTAAAACCCCAAAATACCGAAACATGGGAAAACAATGTATGCAAACTACAGGTATTAAAATTTTCTAAATTGTCTTATAGTCGATTATTTTTTGTATTTAAGACGAGTTATTTTTAGTGTAAAATTATTACATTTATTCCGCATATTTTATAGGATCTCTGCTCAGAATATTCATTAGGAACTGTAGCTTATGATTGTATTAGTGAAACTGGACCACCACATTCAAAACAATTTATAATGAAATGTTCGGTAGGAGCGATTGAACGCAATGCAGCAGCCGGAACAAAAAAATTAGCTAAGCAACTATCTGCTGGTAAAATTCTGGAATATTTCTCTACAAATGTTCCAAAACGGGTATCTGATATTGAAGAATTTGTTAGTTTCATTTAAATTTATATGCTTAATATTATATCTTATTACATTAATATATTTATAATGTTTTAATCATTATAGGCCAATATAGACAAAAAAAATAATGATGCCTTAGAATCATTTTCAAAACTTGGTGACCTATCTTGGCGACCTAATCTTGGACTTCCCATCTCAGAATATCATATCGGTTTTAAAAATTCTATTGGTATATATGTTTTTATCAATCATGAAATATTTTTTATAAATACATTTTAATCATCTCTCTTAAATTTATTTTAGATATAGAAAAATTAGAGGAAGTACATTCAATTTTTATCGATAGTGAAAATTTAAATCCCGTCGATAGAATTGAAAGTATATTGGTATTGTTGTCTTTGGATATTGAATGGACAAGTTTGCCATGCAAAGTTGACAAACTATTTTGTTTGGTTTCAAATAAAGCTAATCCACAATTGTGTTTCATAGATAGAGGTGAAAACGAAGAAAGGGCAAAAATAAATACAGCTAATCTCGCCTTAGAACATATACGGTTAATGCTTTCATTATAATTATTGTACATCTTAATTATTTTCAATAAAAATATGCACCATCACCCTTATCAATCATCAACGAAATATTTATTTTACTGATAATCTGACTATTTTAATAATATGAATATTTTTAATAAATAATTTCACAAAATCATCAAATAATAAAATGTCAATAAAAATTTTGAACCAACATATTTTAGTGTAAATCAATTATTTTATATGATTTGGGGTTTATTTATTTTTTACCCATTGCTTTGTGTTTTTTTTATTTATTTTACAATGGATTAATCGATCCGTCACGGCTGCTCGAAACCAACCACGTCGTCCGAAGGGGGTCTATTTACAATGGAAAATGGACCCCAAGGATTTCAAGTCAACATATTGATAAATTCTTCATAATATCTTAATTTTTTTTTAAAAAAATAAAAGCGGAGAGATTAATGTGAAGTTGGAAATCAATATTTTACCATACTACATATCTCTGCTTAAGGTTATGGGAGTAATACACTACCATCTCAATCAAGTCTTAGTTTATAAGTTCCTATGCTGCATTTTTGCAAAGTTGAATTACTTTTGAAACTTATAATTATATTTTTGTACACATATATTGAAAATATCTTATATTTAGTATATTGTTTATTTTTTTTATATAATAAAATCGATGTATTTTTTATATGAAACATGAAAATATTTTAATAATAAATTCAAATCAAAATCCTTTTCACCCCCAAAGAAATTTACATAATTATGTACCGTTCGCGAATAAATTTGCAGATGCTAAAACATAGCTAAAATTTGTCATTTACCAAAGAAACTTATGGATACTACATATTTCTATGAATCGAATGAATATATTCCCATCCAAATAACTTATACACAAAGCATCCAGCACGTGTGCAGTGAATTGACAGTTGTCACACCGGTGTGACCATAGTTGTTAAAGGGTTAAGTAACAGAACATACCTTTCATATTTATTTGCTAATAGTATATTTGAATACTGCAGTAGTTGAAACATGTTTATTAACCAAAAAGAGTCAGATGTAAAGTATTGTTTTGTGGATTTTAAAAAGGGAAATTAGTAGATTAGTAAGGGATAATTTAATTTTCAAGAATTATTTTTATTGGGATATAGTTGAAATAATTACTATAAAAAAATAACATTATTAAATTATCAATAGAGAAACATTCAGGGTTTTATTTAATTGAAATAATATTCTCATTCATCACAGACAACGATTATGTTGGTAATGCTTACGGCGGCCGTCAACCTCTCCGCGCCGGATATCAAAGCAAAGTCTCACTACTATCTGATACCTAAAAAAAAATATATTAAATATTTCAATCGACTATTTTACATTTAAAAAATACAATTTGTATTTTGGATAGTATAATGTCAACGTAAAGTTAAAATGAACAAAGCTAAAAATAAAGAGTAACTGCACTAGGCGGCGGCCGGCAGTAGCCTGGAGCTTCTCCGCCCGAGCGGCCGCCTGTGAGTAGCAATGCCGCCCCCGCCCCGCCCGCGCCCCGCCCTCTCAGTCCTCGCCTGTCGCATCTCGGCTCTTGCATCACGCTTCACACTTCTCTAACTATTACATAGCATCCTGCCCCATTGTTTTTTGTCTCAGTTTATGGAGGATTTCAGAAAACGTCACGTTCGTAGCATCATAGCTATTAATTGCGATCCATGCAATGGATGCATCGCCGCCGTGCACTATGCAGCATTGTCACAAATTGCTCTAAACTAGAATTGGAGAATAAAAACTGACGCATATTACCGAAATATGCCCAAGCTATTTAATATCGAATTGTTCCAAGAAACAAAATGACAGATCGGCTGTGTTGAACTTCATATCCATTATAAAATATCCAAATCGCTATTTTTAATATTGTTAAATTCGGTTGGATCATCAGTTGAAAAAAAAATCCAAAAATGCTTTTTGCATTTATAATTTATTCCATTCTAATGCTTCAAATAGTAATCGCATGCCTCGTTATTCATTTGACACATGCGAATATTTATGTAAATCATGATTTACCATACGTTTTAGATACGGTTTTGAAGCCGTTTGTTGGTACATATGTGAATTCCTATACATTCCACTGTTCAACCGCATGGAATACAAATGGAAAATCAGTTAATACACAGCTACGCCAATGAAAACTGCTTGCGGCACAACTCCGCATTGAAATTGTCATTTATATCACCGTCGATATTCCATTTTTATGTGCACTGATTCAATATCGGCCCTCGGTGATCTCTTTTTGGGTACATAATGCATGAGAATAATGTCGGATTCATTACTGCTATTAAAATATTCAATCAATCGATCGTGAATATCTCGGCATACATATCATATCGATAATATCGACGCCATAAATCATTTATTAAGTTAATAATTCATATATTAAATCGTAGTTTGTATCTTTTTACAATATATCGTATATTTAGTGCGAAAAACTGAAAAAAATTAACCGATACCGTAGTATTAAACGGTTTTCGTACGCTACACTCGTTGCATTTTATATTATGATTGTTTATTTCAAATTAATATTGCAACAGATGTGTATTGTTTTGTTATTTATTGTAATTATTATTGTTTTGAAAGAATATGTGTACTCGGAACGAGTGTCGTAATGATAACCTAAAAATATTTACTCGTCATGACTTCGTAATGTGTTCCGTTGAGATAAGATGGAAAAAAATAAGCACGGCAAGTAAAATTGGTTATTTTAATAGAAAATTGATTTTGTTTATATTGTTATTATAGAATGGTGAGATGCTGTTGATCGAGAACAATATTCTCGAATTCGAATTGTGTTATGTGTGCCGAAGCAATTATCATTTGTAGTCCATGCTCAAGGTCGTATTATGTAGATTATGTTGGATCTCCGGTACGTTTAACACATCTAGCTCGATGCATCCTTTCGATAGGAGCTTTATCGGTATTGACTATTGTTTTTATTTAATTAAAAATGCATTTAATCGCTCGTTTTAGTCGATGATTCCTGCGTGAATTTTGGTAATCTGCTTTAGATGAATTTCTACGCTGATTAATTATCAAATTTTAAATGCATCAAGTCCAATTCCTCATCATGATTCAGTTTTATTTAATCTTTAACTTCTTTTGAATGGTTTTGTTTATGTATTTGTTTGTTCCATCCATTGTTTAATCATTTGAGATGATATATTTGATGAAATGGGAACAAATGCATCTCTTAATTGTTTGTGGAATGGCCACGATGCATTATTCTCTTGACCGATGGCTTAGCGAGATTGCAACAGTGTTCAGACCGGCTTCCGAGATTCTGTATGACGTAGCGGTCTTCGGCGATGGTCCGCCTTAGCAACAGTGACTCGTGTGACTCACGTCGCCGGCTCGAAAGGGTTAACGGAGGAGGAGAGGAAGCAGAGATGCGCGCGCAGTGGCGAGCGTGCAGCATTGCGCGATATCTGGGTCATTGCGGCAACTTGGCCTCATTCCTCGCCAGCGCCCACCAATTGGACTGCATCGGCACAATTCGCAATTAATTCGCTGGTTCGGAACAATCGTCCATGAGAAGCGGACGAATCCGCGAATGGCGCATCTAAATTCCGCGTGCATCGCGTCGACGGATGCACACGGTTCAATTTTACACCTTTGTTTACATCATCCGACACAGATTGATGTCTTCGGCGCCAGCATTCAGAATAAACTTGCAATTTCAATATTTTTTGGCAATGGTCTCGCGCATCGAGCTGGCTCTAGCTGCTTGCGAAACCGTTCTGCTATAAGACGCCGGCGTCAAAAAAAATTGAAGAAAAAATACATTCGTGTCATTCTCGATTCGGCAGCATTCACGAAAAATAATTCAATTAAGTCTGTAAGAATCTTTGTATAACCTAGCAACGCCTATGGGGTCTATTTGGGACCTTATGTTCGACAACACATGCTGTGTTTTATAAAAACTTCCATCAAAAGGCCGCGAACACAGCATATGTGTTTTTAGACCCTCCGAACTTCATAAAAAAAAAACAACGTATTTGTAATAATATTAATATCCGCCCTTTCACATAAAGATGTCAACTGGCATCTCAAATATTGCATAATAAATTTAAATTATATATCACACATAATCTCATACGCTTCTGTTGCTTCTGTTGCCACGGGCGCATCATGGATAACAATTTTTATTTTTGAATCCATTCTTAGAAAAAAATTGACTTGAAATGCTCGGGGTCTTTTTTTCCATTGTAAATATACCCCCTTCGGACGCCTCGGTAGTTTTAGAGCCGCCGTGACGTATCAGTTAAAAGTATGCGTAGAAAGTTCTAATCGCATCCTTTGTTCTAAAATGTTATGTATGCAGTCAACTCTCCTATAGCGTCAATATAGATATCACGCAATAGAAAATACGCCATATAGAAAATTTTGTGTTAAGGATTTTTTTAGTCGGTTAATTGGTGCTCCTCATTGCTTCGGATACGCCATTCTCCATCATCGAATACGGCTACAAATATTCGTCTAAATATGTTAACGGGCCTAATGAATTTCGACCCTAGATGCTTTTGGATTCCAAATTGGTTCCCAAATTTATATTTTATTGTGAATTCCATCACTTTTCTTGCACAGTGACGCGTAAAAGAGTTGATTATACTTAATCAACCTCCAATTTTTACCGCTATTCTAATATGCATATTTTTGAGAAACGGCAATCAAGAACTAATTCTTGGTAACTAATGCATTTTCTGCATGCGTCATAAATACCCAAAATGTATACTAGAATATAATTAATATTTAGATTGCAAAAGAATCTACATAAAATGTGTAACATTTCCTCTTGTTCAAAATTATTACCGTTCTGGTCAATACCCTGCTGATAACGGTGGGCTAAACATTTCATTTGGTGTTGTGGCGCATTCTTGCTCAATTGTAACTTTTTATTCTACAAGAAAAATTCCGGGACCTCTTCGTCCAAGTCATCTGTTTGGAAGATTGTCATCAAGATATGCTATTACATCACGATGATAGTGTGGAAATAAAATCGTCATCTTTACCAAAGTCCGCACGAATGCGTCGTAACACATTTTCAGTTCGTCGCATAATTTTCAGGCGGATCAGATGTCGGAGAGCGCTCTCCGCGACAGCATATCTGGCGTCTTTGTCAAATTTTTTGCTCGTTTTATTCGAAGATCCAGTGTAATAAATGTTTGAAATGCATCGGAGACGCATTGAAAGGGGCGACTGCGTCACCAACTGCGCTCGCTTGCATCAGACGGCTGCGCAGATGCATAACTTTGCTCTTGTCGGCCTTTGTTTCATGGCAATATAATCTATCGGCAGATAAATAAATTCACATCGTCATCGAATATCGCAAACTGCCGTTGATTTCGAGAGATGCCTTCCTCAACTACATGTGCGGACTAAATAATAACGGCACGCGAGACATTGACCCCTCAATAATAATACATCACAGCTTCCGCATGAATTACTTACATTTTTTTTTTCGGAGCTCAAATGAGATTTTTTTACATAGTGGAATATTTGAGATTTGTGCAGAATTCGGCGGCATTCCCCGAACGAAGCTGGGCCCGTCCATTCACAAAGTTTCATTATCGATCCAGACGCCGCAGTCATTGGCCGTGCGGACGGGGCTACGCCATTCACACAATGACCCCCCGAAATATGCAGCTGGGTCGATTTTCAATGCGTATGGAGCCGGCGCCGATCCATTCCAGGCCTATTGTCTATTCGGTCTATTTTTCTTTTTGGCAAGGCAATCGGCCCGCCTCGGTCAAGGCACGCAAGGATGGTCGCGCGGTCGAATTCGGGGGTCATCAACCTTTTTTGCCCGCGCCGCCGGTTCACGCGCGCCGCCGTCGCATGCACGTGACTCATTGAATTATGTGTGATTTACCCCCCTACCATTTTTAAAAAAATACCCCTCGTCTCTACTGTATTTATCGAATATATATTTTTTAAAAAATGCGTTGCAAAAGAACCGCGCGATAACCTTACTTTGGCCGAAGTTATTGAACTCCCCCCACCTCAGCTGTCTAGACAGAGGCACCTCTCTGTGACTTTGAATTCCATTAGATCTCTATATACGAATTTATTACGAAAATTTTAATACTCTCTCTCTCGAATGGCAATTATTATTTTTTTACTGAAATATATTAAATTTTTGTTTATAGCCTAACGTGAGGCCGTTTGGTGGATAGAGCTCTACTGCTATTGAGCTCATTACGCCGAAGTTAAGAGTGGCTGGAGAGTGGTTGTGTTGGTGTGTCCTACGCCAGCAAGACGGAGAGCCCCAGGCAAGAGGGGCCAGTTGTTCGTGTCTCGGAGAGGGCAAACGTCCTCTCCGCCAAGCGACGCTGGGTCCCACCTTCTACACTCAGGCACCAGGATGCCCTCGCCTTTGAATCAGATAATGATCCTATTTTTCGAAAGGTATTGTATTCGCCGTCGTCTGGATATATATTTATATAGTGCCGTTTAAACAAAGCGTCTATTCTTTGCAGGTTCGAGGTCTCCTTAACAAACTTACTCCAGAAAAATTTCAAAAGTTGAGCAATGATTTATTAAAAATCGGTCTCGATACTGAGACTATTATTAGAGGCGTTATTATACTCATATTTGATAAAGCGCTAGATGAACCTAATTATTCGTCTATGTACGCACAATTGTGCAAAAGGCTAGCAGAAGAAGTACCGAACTTTGAAAAATCTAAAGATAGCTGCACCTTTTGCATATTACTTCTAAATAAGTGTCGGACTGAATTTGAGAATAGATCAGCGATTACCAATAAATTCGATCAACATGGGGGCACACTATCCCCTGAGGATGAGGAGAAGCGCTACGTTGCAAAGTCAAAGATGCTCGGAAATATTAAATTTATCGGAGAGCTCGCAAAGTTGGAAATTTTGCCGGAGAGCATCGTACGCAAATGTATCCTACAGCTATTGGAAAAATCTAGGCAAGCTCTCGACCAACAAGACTTGGAATGCTTGGCTCAGTTATTTAGGACCTGCGGTAGGATCTTGGATACGGAGAAAGCACGTCGCCTCATGGATCAGTACTTTGAACGCATGGAAATATTATCCAAGTGTGATAAGCTGACACCACGCATCAGATTTATGTTGCGTGACCTGATAGATTTACGGCGAAATGGATGGGTGCCACGAAAGGCGACCACCACCGAGGGGCCTGTGCCCATTCAGCAATTGCGTGAGGATGACGACATACGTTCCGGATATGGAGGTCGTGGCGGAGGCATGGAACGATTGCGCCAACAAAGTCACAACTCGGCACCTGGCGATTCGCTCTTCCGTCACAGTCTTAAAACGAGAGGGGGAATGGACGACATCTTGCTTTCCCCCATGTCTTTCAACTCGCCTTCCGATAATTTAATTCATTTGTCGCATGACAAATACCAGTACGTACCTTTTTCAATTTTAAACCAACGATTCCGGAAGCAATTTTTTTTCAATGCATTTGAATGTTTACAGATTTGGGGCAAATGGATTCGGAAGTAGTAGAAGCGAAGGTCGAGATGGTTTCAGAGGTCATCGAAGCCAAACAGGTGGATACAATAATAATTATAATCAGCGGCAGCAGGGAGTCGGATTTAATAAACATCAGAATAACAACGGTAAGTAGGTGGATATGAGGTGAAATAACGAAATAAGAACCGTCTATTTAGTTTTAACTAAATTTACTAAGAAAAACCGTTTGATTTTAGTCAACAGCAAAGATGTAGCACCCCGTTTCAAAAAAAGTATGGCTCTCCCCGGTGCTGTCGAAGATTTGCAAATGAGACCAGCGGCAAATTCTTTGCTATTCAAAGCCAACAATTTAAAACCATCAATGCCCTTACAACCACCCCAATCAGGCAAGTTTTTTTCTTGAGTAAACCTATCTTTTAAATTCAATTTGTATAATTTTTAGTTATTAGTAAATTTAAGAGTAATTGAAATACGCTACGTTCTTTGAAACTGTTAAGACATTAAAATAATTCTTATCTATTCACTATGTATGAAGGTCTTATTTATTTATGTAAGCCGTTAGTAAAACATTATGTTCATATGACAATGAAACATTATGCATCTATATTGATAATTAGTATTTTTCTTTAAATATAATATTATCTTACGTAGCAAAATATGAAAATATATTTTTTATTGTGATGAGTTTTGGTACTTTTCGTGATTTTTGAATCCATGGTTCAAATTTTTTAGGTGGTTTGAGACCGAATTCAAGCGGAGGTGGCGGAAATGCAAACGATTATCATTCAGCGCCTCCAAAATCATCTGCTGCTAATATGCACGCAAATCCGGGCTCGTTATTAAAAGAACCTGCTATAACCATAAAGCAAGCTCAGGATAAAGCGAGCAAAGCTAAAAAGGTGTGCTTTTATTTTGTCGGCATGTTAATATTGCAAAAATGTTTTTAGATGAGGGTCTATATCAATTTTTATTTCAGGGTCCTAACCGCGAAGAGGTTCTGAAACGGGTGACGGCAATTCTGGACGATCTTACCAAAGAAGAAGAGCCGCAAGACGATAAACCCGTCGAAGAAAATCACGTCAAAGAGCTGGAGGACACGGCAATGGCTGCCTACGTCGAAATAAAAGTTCCGGACAAAATCGTTAAAGACGTGCCATTTGCTGTGTTCAATTATGCTCTGGAAAAATCGGATACGCAGGCAGAAAAATGTATTACATTTTTGTTGAGCCTCAAAAAAGCATCTTTGATAACAACGGCGGCATGCACCGAAGGTTTCCGATCACTCGCTTCCGCCATCGCTCCAAGAGAAGCCTCGACACCGCGCATCGGAACTACTGTTGCACAACTTCTTACCAATTCAATGCAACAGGTTGGATATTTTTTTTAATGATAAAATAATAAACGAATTAATTAATTATCGTTTAATTTAATAATTCTCAGGGTTTAACAACGTTGGCAGAAATAGCTGCCTTGACTGAAAACGGAGCATATTATCCACTGTTTCTGCTCGTTTTACAACAGTTGAATAAAAATCTTGGAAAACAACCTCTTACTGAACAATACAACAACAGTAAGGTGTGTATTTAATATAGATATATTTATTAGAAATGATATTTATAATTTTATCAGATTAATAATCAATTTGGCTACTGTGCTATTTTCCTACTAGGTGAATCTCATGTCTTTACTACCGACAAGCGAACGGACTAAAGAAAGACTAGCTGAAATTCTCGAAGAACGTGGACTATCATTTTTGTTTCCTTTGTTACGTATACAAGCTGAATTATCTAAACAACTGCAAGCTGATCCAAACCCCACTCAATTTTACAAGTGGATTAAGGAAAATTTGGACGCTGCCCATCACACCGATCCCGGATTTATTAACGCTCTCGTAACCGTTCTGATCAAATACATCACTCAGGTGCCTCGATCGTTCATTTAAATCGAATCATGTTTCGTAGCGAATTAAATAAATAACGATTTAATCTCTTAGGAATCTGCTTTGACTCCGAGTGTGGCGGTTGTAAATCCCACGGACAAATCTATTACTCTGACCGAGAAAGAAAGTTCTTTACTCGAGCGGTATGCGCCCGTCTTGCGCTCCTTCTTACATCAGAATCTCCAATTACAACTGATGGGTTTGCATTCACTACAAGTTTATTGCTATTCGCTGAATTTCCCCAAAGGTATATATATCGCCGTAATGCAACTAATTTCGCTTCATAATGCGAGTTTTAATATTTAATATTTTTTTGTGCAGGTATGCTCTTAAAATGGTTCATGGCTTTGTACGATACCGAAATATGCGAAGAGGAAGCTTTCTTCATGTGGAAGGAAGACATAACCGATGCTTATCCCGGCAAGGGTAACGCATTGTTCCAGGTCAACAGTTGGCTCGTCTGGCTACAAAATGCGGAGAGTGCTTCAGATGAGACTGACGATTAAATTAATTTTTAAAAAATAAAAAAAAAAGATCTAACAATTGCCTAACGGACTTAATATTTAATTATAAACTTTAATAAACTGGGTAATACACTTATCAATTATTGTTTTGTTTATTGTAAAATTAAAATCAGATTCGAACCTTTGATATTATATCTCATAGGTGGTATGTGTGAACTGCAACATTATACTTATCCGTAATAATTGTGCTGTGCGATCGTCTACGCTCGTAACGAGAATGAAGATTCGCTCGGATTTGTCAATGATTTATTCCTATATATAGATAATATACTAACGCAGTGACTGAGCACAATATTTTTTAGCCAATGAATATATTTATATTAATTTCTTGTATTGTTCAATGTAGTTTGTATTTCACTTTATTTTTTTTTTTTTACTATAGTACGATGCTTTGTGTTGTATAGGATCTCAATTGTATCCCACTTTTTTTTATTTTAACCTATCAAATATGTGTATTTTGTGTTCCTTTCTACTCTGATATATTGTTCAATGTTACAATTTATTTCATTTTACAGTAAAACATCTTAAAACAAAAAAAAACTATAATTTTCATCCTTATAACATTCATTATTATTATATTATGTTAGTCATTGTGATTCTGTTTGACATATCATAACACCACACGATCACAAACGATGTAATATTATTATGTCAAACTTTAATTTGTTGCTATATATATATTCATTCTTGTGAATGATACAATTGTGGTCATAGTCAAATTTTTAATGTATTTATTTAGTTTTATATGGTTGATGCCGGCACAAAAAATTATATTGTGGCAATATTTTTATCCTTTTTTTCTTTAATGTTTAATTGTGCCGAATAAATTGTAAAAGTTTTTGTATATTAAACACGTAATTTGCTCACAATTAGGTCGATTACGAGCACGTTGACCGGTGCGTTGATCACTCTAGACCAGTGTTTCTCAGTATTTTTTGCCCCACGACTACACTACGATTCGTAACGATACCACGGAACACCTCGAATACTGCCATAATAAATAAAATTACGACTTTGTTTTTTATTCACGCTTTTTCACTTATCGGAATGTTCAGCGGAACGCGGTTCGAGAAACACTGCTCACTAGAAACCGTCGAGGGGTCGTCGGTTTGAGGCACTAAATTAATTTCGAATATAAATTAATTAAAACACTTTTCATCTTTGTATTTTTATATCATTAACAATTTTTACGATAGATTTTATTATACGGTTCAAATTTATTAGCCCGTCGACTGATCTAAACAAAAAACGGACAAATACCTTGAACGAATGAGCAAACACGTATGATCCGGTCCGTATTTATATATAAATATATTTAAACGAATATTTCAGTCGCAATAATCTATCATAAATTGATTGCTTCGTACATCGTTTTTGATTTATAAATTCGTTAATCCACTAGGAGTTAGTTCACTATTGAGAGCTAGTATTGATTATACGTGTTAGATGCTGTATGTGCATGTAAATACTGCACGTATTTAGCGATATCGTGTTAGTAATTTCAATGGTTTTGTATTGTTTAAACGATCGCAATTGAAATGCGTCGATTCACTGGATTATAACGATAGTCGTGTGATTTATATATTTAGCAATGTGTATTTAAATAGTGACGTTTAGTTTCTATTAGGGAATCCACATCAGGGGTAATAATATTAAATTTAAAAGAAAAAAACATGAATGGAATAAATAAATATTAGATAAGATCTTTGATGATTGAATGCGTAATGTGTTCTATAAACTTAGGTTAAGCTTATTTTTATTTTATTTTTTTAATTAGGAAATGGTGTATAGCGATAGGTTCTGCGGATTTTCAATTATGTTTCTATGATCGTTTCGGGGGTTTAAAAAAATATTTTTGAGAATCCTACGATCCTCTATCTATGTATGGTATGTAATTATAATAATTATTCTCTGATATACTCATTTCGTTGCTAGAATATCGCCGTATGTAATAAATCGCTTTGATTCTTATGATGAAAACATATAAATTTCGTTCCGAAACAATTCGTATCGAGTGAAATCGCAGTGATGTACGGTATTTTAATTCATGTGCACAATGTTTCATCTTATAATCGTCCGTCCCTCGGTTTGTGCCGTATATACCGTGTAAATCGACGTGCAAAATATCACATAAGTCTGCTGTAATTGAAAATAAAATAATGTTCTCATCATTATTTGACAGTAATCTTTTATTCCCCGATTATTTTTTTTATTTAGTTATTCGTTGAAAAAATATTTTTACGTACTAAATTAAGTACAAGGCCGTACTAAAAATTTCAAATATTAGGGGCACTGCACAAAAATGTCGTATTTTTTTAATAAAAAGTCGATTAAATATCCTCTGTCTATAGATTTTGATTAAAATTAGACGTAGAGATTGAGATTAAATTTTTTGGTCGGATAAAAAGAGCCGCATTAATCTAAATAAATGGTAATCTGATGAATAATATCATTTTATTCCGAGTAATTGATGTCTCATATTATTGTGTTAATATTCTATGAATACTATTTTAATCGTTCCAACTAATCACAATAGATCTCTACCGTTCTGACCATATTTAAAGTTTTAAAATAAAAAATACCTTTACAAGCCCATCATTTAGACAAGAGTACCTTTTTTATGGTTAGATTCAGTTTTGGCATGTTAATTTTGTTTTAACCATTTCTGATGCTGCCGAATAATCAGGTTATCCCTGTAAATACCACATTTTCGTCAGGCTATATTTAAGATATTTAAATGAATAATACCTTTACAATCCTATCATACCGACAAGAGTACCTTTTTGACGGTTATGTTCAGTCGCGACCAGTGGTACCTACCCATTAGAAAGACGGCTTATGCGACATTGGTCACAAGATGTCGGAAGAAATGTTGACTATTACTCTAATTTTATTAATTCCTGACGAATTCGAAGCAGTATAGGTTCGCTTTCATCACTTAAATGATGTGGTATCCATGATTATGATCTTATCGATTATTTTTAAATATTAAGGTTCATTTTTCAAGTCAAAAATTAGATATCCACCAATCAATAGTTAAGAGATCGACTCCTACAACACAACTGACATTTTCGTGTGCTACCCTTCTAATATGATAAACGATATGGATGAATTAAATAACCGTATTAATTTTAATTAGTGCGAGAACAGAATCATGTATGTTTTTTGATATATCTTCATTAAGCTAAGGTAGTTGAAACAGAAAATTAGATGAAATCTCATATCATATGTTATCAAATGAATGAGTTGATTTCGCAAGCATATTTATTTTGTAATGTGAAACTCAAACCATTCATCTCGGAACGTCCTTATCTTTAAACGTACATACTCGAATTGCGTTGATCTTAGTAACGGTGATGTAATCGTTGTTTAATTTATTTAACGAACGAGATAAATTTACTTGAATCATTAGGTTATAGGCAATTGAATATATAGCAAAAATAGATGAATTAAAATTTGCACCGTCGAATATGCTCGTGGTCCCCGCGATGCGGTACACGTGGAGGTGTGCATCGCCGAGTTGTTTTTTATGCACGTCTTACACGATTTAGCTGCCGATCAAGTATAAAGCAAAATGGGGGATTAACTGAGATTAATTTTTTTCATTTCGTTCAGATCCCGCGAAGACAATAATTACATTATATGATTCGCAGTTATTGTGTATTTAGCGGTGATCCGGTTAATTAATGAATGTCACATACAAATCAAAAACTGTCCCGTTCGATCGGCCCGATATGCAGAATCGATAGATTTTTGCATATCGGCACCATTTTACGCTTACCCGTACTCACGAGTACTCTTATTAATATTATAATTTTGACAGATCAATACTAGGAAAACGATTGTCGATATATTTAATAATAATGATGGCCGACGTATATATTTAGATCGGATCTGTTATATTTAATTTTAGATATCGACAAAACTAATTATTTTATATGCATGGTTAATTTTGTAAATTTAGATTAAAGCATAGACGCTAATGTTTCCAGAGTTTTTATATTGCATTACGATGTTTAATAATATTCGGATTGTTTAATGTTTTTTTTTATTTTGATAATATTTTTGTTCTTTTTTGTAATCTATATTTTTACACATCTAAATCATATTCTCGATTACTAAACAAGGAGTGTTGATGTATTTTTATAAAAAATACGCACTGAAACCCTCGGAACGTCGCATCAAGAGTGCATATTAGTTTTTATAATAATAATAATAATGCAGTCGATGTTAAATTAAATATGAATTTCGAGGATTTCAATTCACATGATTTATAATTATGCATTGTCATTGTCATTTCATTTTAAATACATATAAAATGCCAATTAATATTATATTCTAAAACGATACATTAAAGTTTTTTACTAATATAGTATGTTGTGATCTGTCTGTTTTGTGAATATAATTATATATGAATTAAAAAACGAAAAGTAATAAAACAATATCAAGACAAATAAATGTGTTTATATCCGTTTGACTCCCCTCACAGCGTATCTTGTTCATTTCCTCTAATATTTTTCTATATGTTTTAAAAACTAACTCGCTCCAAGACGAACGGCGCTGAAAATATAGAAAAGTATACGTTAAATTTTGAGGTTCATAATAAATATATTTTATAAGTGTATTTACTTATATATATAAATATATTATTGAATCGGATAGCAATGGGTTTGTATTGGGATGATTTAAAGTAGCCGATTGAAGTGAGGTAAGGTATGGCGTGACTGAGGCACGTGGTCACCTGCGCGGATGGCGGCTACGGCCACGAGAAACATGGTAAGTGACTGCAGCGTGCCCGATCGAGCTCGCTTCTGCTCCTCCAGCGGATCCACTCGGTCTCCCAACGGCAAACGGAACATCTTCCAATCAGTTTCTACTAAGAGATGCAAACCACAGACCCTCTTCGACTGTCAACCAATAAACTGTGCTGCCATATCAACGCATATTATTTTTAATAATTTATTTTTCTCAATTTTAATCATTTTTGAATGTTAAAATTATTAAGAATACATTATTAAATATCATATTATTATTTGTTTTAATAACATGATCGATTTAAAAGAATATACATATTTAAAAACATTAAATAAATCATATTAGACAATTAAATGCTATTCATTTTAAAGATTTTTTTGTGATAGTCTATCTCAGTTATTAAATCTTTCACAAAATTAAACAATTAAAAAGAAATTATAATTATTGTTGGGGTCGCACTGGCAACATCGCCTCAGCTGAGCGGGCACTGGCGCGCAGGTCCGGTGTTGCAGCTCACGCGAGCGCGTGCTGGCAACCCCGCGCGGCGGGCAGGCGGAGCCCGCGGCCCCAAGCTGGAGCGGCTGCCGGAGTACCTGCGCGACACCGTGGACTGGCTTATGGGGTGAGTGACCGTGACTTGGCCGCGCCCCCAACCCCCCCTCTTATGTCATCGACTGTCACTCTGTCATCTGGTCCCAAACGTCAAAACTGACCATTGCACAATGAGTCCTGTAGGTTTACAAATAAGCAATGTCTTGACATCAATCCAAGATTATGCGTATAAAACTAAGATATTGATTGGCACAAGGGAAGAAATGTTTTTTTTGCGTTTATTTCGGTAGCCCGCTATTACGTTATTGATCTTAGTAAATAACACATACACAAAACGCAGTCTATTGATTTGTAAATAAATGCGAGATAGAATAGAAAATATATACGATTCGTTATTCTAAATACATATAAAAACAATTGATCATAATTGATGAATGAATAAATAATATTTAATTATAAATATATCATTTTTTCTTTGATTATTAACATATTTTATTACTTTGTCTAGACTTATATGATTTTAATAATACAACAATATTATTTTTTATTTTTACATACATATATATGAGTAATTCATTTAAATACATGTTAAAATATTACATTTTGTTATTAATTTTGAGATATTTTCTTCCACAGACAACTTATATATATTTATGAATATGATTAAATATTGTATACATCATTTGTAAATGTAATATTTGATATTTAAATATATTTACATTCAATCTGTTCTCGAATATTTTGGTTTTATTTTATTTATATCATGTATTATCTTATTCTTTAATAATATATTCATCTCGGTGGACGTTTGGAACATACCGAGAGAGTTGTATCGTTTGAAGAAGTCGTCATACATTACTATGCCAATCACATGTTTGTATCTTCCACCGCTAGGCTTCTTGACACTTGAAGTGTTTCTATTCCACGACCCGACTTGAAACATTCACATGTGTGCGGGGTTTAAGGATTTACATACGTATTGCAATAATTCAGTATTCGCATCGACTTACTAACGGATTGCTCGTCCGAGTTATTATTTAATAATTGTGTATATTAAAATCTGTAAACAAATGTTTTACTCATAAATTAATATCGTAGATTTAAATGCCGTTATTATCGCCATCTTACTTTTAATTTTAAACCTATTATGCTGATATTTGACATTCATGTATGTCTAAGATAATATCTAAATAGCTACATAGGTGGAGATATTTTCTGTATTCTTCTTTTCTATCATACATATTTATATTTGAATGTTTAATTCTTATTAATTCAATTATAGTATTTTTGTGTATATCCTCATTTTGTATAGTGCGGTGAGTATGAGTGGCTCTTATTGATTGATTTTTAATTAATTTCATTTTTATGGGCATTTTTTGATTATCAAATAATAGCAAATAATCTGATCTCAGGAATTATATTGAATATGGGCATATAAGATGATGGAGATAACATTACATACCTGAGATAAGTGCTTCAATTATGTTCGAAAGATTTATTTTGAATTGTAATGCAATTTAATTGCAACAATTATAAATATTAACAACCAAAGTCAAGATCAGATTCATTACTGTTAAATCTATTCGGGTTTGCTTTAATTTTATCGATTGTTAAAAAATATATCATATATCGGAAAGTAATGTCATTTTTTTATCAGTATTACTCTGTAAGATAATTTACATTGTTCTCTATTATCTTTTTTCACAGTTCAGGTCATTTTTCGAATCCTCTTGTAAAATTGTCGAGGTATTTTTTTTATCAAAAAATGAATCCAAGTATTTTTTACGTCTTCTACATAAATTAATGCTCTAAATATTTAAAAAGATGATAATTTGAAGCCGCAATATCTGACGAATAAGGTAGATGCCGTAGAACTTCTAAATCCAACTTCCTGATTTTTCCTGTGTGATTCTTGCTGCGTGTAGCATTGCGTTGTCATGTTGCGGTATACGTCTTTGATTATGTTTCGCCGTCGATCTTTATAATTGGACACAATAAACTTCGCTGTAACTGTTTTTCTAGGTTTTAATAAGTCATAATGAGTCTGGTTGTAAATTCTTCCTGATCTTGGTCTATCGTTTAATTTTTTATCACCACTTTTCAATTTTTGGACTCATCTATACTATTTTCGTTTTAAAATGTCTCTACAAATTTCTTTGATGGTCTCGGTAGCTTCTTTTCGTCTCAATCCCTTATGGAATAAAAATAGCATAAAAAATCGTAAATTGGTGTCCTTAATATTTGGCCTTGACATTTTGTCGACTACAAATAATGCTTTAAAATAATACCAAATTTTACCTGTTTACTCGACGGCAGTCGGTGACAAACAGTGTAAAACGGCACAACAAAAAAAAATTGTCGTTACTTTTCGCTTTATCTTATATTTATTAGGCAAAGCGGAAAGAAATGACATTATTTTTTATTGCGACAAAAGCAGTACAATATTGTTCTATTAAATATTCTCTGTTGTTTTCTTCGATTTTTCTCCACATTATATAGAGTGGTTTAATACCTCTTTCGTAAAATTCTGGTGTTTTTTTTATCCCACTAAGTTATTTTGAACTTGTTCAACATTTGTAATATATTTTATCTAAAAGTGCATGTTCTATCGGCTTAAAAAATGGGATAGTCCGAAGGTGCAACATCGGATGAATATGGTGGATGTTGCTGAACTTCTAAATCTAGCTCCCTTATTTTGTCCTGCGTAATTCTTTCATCTTCAGTCACCTTTGATTGTTTCCTAAAACTGGTCGTTTTTTAAGCAGTATCCCCCAGAGTCTTACTAATTAGGGACAATACACCTCTGCCGTCACAGGCTGAATACAAAATGAGACCCTTTTTTTAGTCATTGATGACCCAGAGGTAGTTTTCGCCTTGAAGGTAGAGTACCCACTTCGCATCCCTAGTAACATTTTTTTAAAAAAACGAATCGATATCATATTTGGACAGTAAATATAAAAAAAAATGGTTATTTGTTCACGCAGCACCGCTATTATTTATTATTTTCTTTCAAATAGTTTAAAGTATCACATTGATTTTAATTTAATTTGGGACCCAATTTTTATAAATCCTACATATCACGATTTTTTTGTGTTTGTCTAGAAAAAGAATAAATATCATAAATTATCATTGACCTTTATTGTCCGCAATTGCAAGAAAATAAATTAAAACAAAAATTTTCGCTTCTGTAGACACGGACACGATGTTTTTTCTCGCTCGCATCCGGTACGATGTTCCAAAGACAAGTAAAACACGTTAAGCAGTCGAGTGAGAGATGCATACGTTTGGAACAACATTTTCCACTCCGAGGGCCAGACGTATTGGCCCACAGATATTTTAGCAAACATCTTGAACCAAGTTTTTTTTTTATTTGATTTAAAAAAAATAATGTCTTTTATTGAATCGGACATCAGATCAAACCCTATAGATGCTTCTTATTTATTTTCCCAGTGAATATCTAAATTTGTAAAAATATAATCAGAGGAACTCAGATTCGACTAAAAGTGGAAAGGGTTAAAACCATCTATAGTCTATCCCAGGGATGAGCAACCCGCGTTCCGTCACACCTTCTCGTGCGGCCCTTCAAAGATTTTACATGTATTTCAGCCTCATTGTACATAGGGCGTAATGATAATCTTTTTCCACATATATCTTTCGCTGATTTTTGAAACTTTAAGCTTTAAACCCGTGTGCCATGCGAAATAGAGTAAGCCCAAGCATTTTTTTTATGAAATATTCGCGAAAAAAATAATTATATCTCTAAAAATAGTTAGCCTATGTGAATAAAATAAAAATCATTAGCATAATAAAATATTTTTTCAAAAAAACACCAGCACTAAAACTTGCACGCTTTCTAATTTTCCAGGTAAAAAAAACGAACCCATTTCTACAGCTGTATTGATAAAAGAATTAGTCACCTCAAAGGATTAATTTTTAGGTATGGAAAAAAGCCTGTATCCCAATTGACATATATTGTATGGTGTGAATTTAGCTGATTTATTACAGTCCGCCTATTATAAGACAACCCTTATCCGAAGAGTAACGTAGATGTTCATATTACTCGTAAATATTTATCGAAAATAAAGTAATGGATCGGTATCTCAAAGTCATTATTTATGTAATATTCATATTTTTAATAAAATTATCATAAATCAGTGCAAATCCGCGGTCCCGTACGGGACCACTGGGCGTTTAAAGGTTAATAGTATTTATATTTTTTTATACTAGGATTATTTTGTTAATAAATAGATAATTTGAGTTCATCATTCGGTATTTTTATTACTATAAGTTTCATACATGCGGCCCGCACAACATTTTTAAATTTGTAGCTGGCCCGTTGTAGTAAAAGGTTGCTCACCCCTGGTCTATCCACTGTCGAAGATTCAAGATGTATATATCGCAGATGGTCGATTGAATAAAAACAAAACTATACTAATTATGACGTGTTAACTCAACGGTACCCAGTCACAAAATGGTTTCATAAAATGTCATTTCTTTCCGCTTTACTTGTTATGCATGTATTTTTTTATTATTAAAGTAATAGTTCCGTCGCTGCGTGGCAATTAGTTACGCTGCTCTTTGTAGAGACATTTAGAAGGAGTTTAATTTAAAATTCACGCCTTTGCGCAAATGTTTGCATGCGTCGATAAACATTTTTTTTGCCATGGTCGCTGATTTTTGAACCGAAGACAAATATTGAACGTGAGCGGGGGCTCAACGTGCCTTCGAGGGGGTCGCAGAGGTTGTAAAATTGCATCAATCGTATCGATCGATTGTTAGATCATAGTAATTGACCGTGTTTGGAACGATATGAGATCATCGGCGCAGAAGAGGCGCGCTTCGCAGACCACTCTCCGCGACGCCGCTCTCTACTCTCTCGACTCTTCTGCGGAGGAGGTGCCGGTAGTTGCCGCGTTGCGACAAGGCGACTCGGTCCGCCGAACGGAACGGCAATTATAACATCTTTCATTACAATGCATGGAATTATCATTAGCGTTTGTTTGTGCAACAGTTAACGGTTCGCATGTTTTCTCACATTTGTGTTTACAGGTGGGATTAACGAATCCGTGTGATACGTTATCTTGGCCGCGGCCGCCATTGTCGATCGGGCCGCGGCCACGGGCGCGGGTCCACACCACTGTCCGTCGCCGGTGACAGTGATAACGTGTCGAGTGACAACAGTCGCGGTATTGCCGGTGCTGATCGGTCTTCGAGTGATAATTGCTGTGCTTGTCGCCGGCATGGTACACGGCACATCTCCTCTAGGCATGTGATGTGTCATGTGACGCTCTGTAAATGAGCGATTCGGCTACTCTACCGGGTCTCTTCGCCGGCACCAACGGCGAGGAGATCCCCTATCTCACTACTAACGATTTGCGAATGGGTTAAGAAGCACTGCATTCGGATGCACTTTTTTATTATCAAAAATAAGATCGTTTTAATTTTATCGGCGGTTATTTAATTGCTATCAATTCTTCATTGTTAAATGATGATGATTCTTTCACAACATTTTCAACGGGCTGATTGATATCTATCGATATTAGTCATTTTTTCTATCAGGAAAACTAGAATTAATGTCTTTTTTTATACGCTATTTTATACCTCAGTTATCATTGTACGACTTGTGTGTGCTGGTTTTCTTTAAGTGTCCATTTGAAACCATTGTGTCATACATAATCAGTTGCTGTAAACCCTCCAGTGATCGTCAGAGTAGAAACAGAATTATTTCGAAATTAGAACGCATCATTTGTGACTCTTTTTTGATATCCATACTTACTTAGTGGTGATTTTTACGATGCTTTCTGGATAACATCAGTGGCGGATTTCCCCTTGGGCGCATTTGGGGCGCCCCTGGGGCCTCATAAATTCAGAAGGCCTCAATGTTCAGCTTTTAAAACGATTTCTTGTGATTCGGGGTTCGAAAAAATGTACTTAAATAAAACGGGATTGTAAAAATTTAACGCAAATAGCGGGAAAGCGTAAATTCGGGGTACGTAAACACATGATCTGCAAAATTAATAATTTAGCAGAATTCTATAAATTAAATTGAGAAATGTATAACGTAATGATTCTGGTGCGTAGCTACCTTAAGACAAAACGATACAATCTATCGGGGCCATACAGCCCTTCAGAGGTCTTAGGCCCTTATGGGATCACTGAATTTTTAAAAAAAAAATAAAAACTTAAAACCGCGGCCCGCTATTAATTTTATGACAGCTCTGTAAACAGCAAATCTGACAAACCAAATCAAATCGATTTTTTTTATAATTTAATAATATGTTACGGTATAGTGAAAATATTTAGAGGGGGGGGGGTTCAAAATTAAAGTGCGCCTCAAGTGCTAAATCCTCAACTTGATAACTTAGAGCTCTTATCGAGGCGTAAAAAAATAATTGCTCTCATCCTTGTGGATTTTATGTAAGCCAAGCATGAAAACATGATAAAAAGCGGGAAAAGCGCCTAAAAATGGGATGGAATTCTATTCTCCCACTCTTCATATTTTCCAGATCCGGTATCATCTGATTATCATTAATTCAGATCTCTTTTTAGAGTGTAATTAGCGCTATAAATCATATTTATTGAAATAAATTAAATTGTGCTAGTTTTGACTTATATTGAGGCTGATATTTTGACATTATTTTGACTTATATTGAGGATTATATTGGGCTGATGCAATGCTTTTGACTTTTTTTATGAAATAAAAACATTTTTTCAAACTTGTTTTATTGATTTAGTCCATTAAGTAATCTCCAACGGTTCGTATACCATTCTCTCACCTTTTAATCTAATAATTAATTGTAATTTTGATCAAAAAATGTATATAGTGAAGTTTTTGGTGAATATGGTTGGTGCTTGATAACATCTTAATTCAATTCATTTAGCTGATTCACCATTTCTATATATATATATATATTTTTAAGGGCGGTGTTTAATTTTGATAATTATTGATAATATCGTTTCGTTGTAATGTTCTAAGAGTTCTAAGAAATACAGAAAATACCCTTGCAATCCCACCAAATACAAAGGATTACTTTGCGCTTTTGTCTTACACTCAAAGCAACACACGGTCCAATAAATTGGCAGCTAATAATTGATGAGGAATTCAAAATTCGTATCGCAAAACCATCCTTATGCGATGCAAATATCTCAATGCGGTTAATTGGTTGACTACCATTTTTGCCGCGATCTCAATGGTGTTTTGAGGTGGATCGGTGTCAATTATGACCCTTAACTTGTCGTCATCAGACTTCAAAGGAATTCCCAGATCAGAATTTTGTCTGTCGTATTTTGAGGGTCTCTTCCGCATACACATTTGAAATGTTTTTGACTGCCGCAGTCGCTGTATTGCCTTTATGGAATTCATGCAGTACACAATGATATATCAACCGATATTTTGAAAAAAATATAAGGGCTCTCTACTGTACGCCGACTGGACCAAAATTTAATAGAAAGAGTATATTTTATACAAAAGGACAATTTTAAAACAGATCTTTTGCCAGAACCATACAAAAACGTCTTAACTTTTGTATCAACCCAATAATATTTTAGAAATTTGTTAAATTATGACATTAGTTTTAGCTTTATCTGATTTATTAACATTCAATAAAATAAAAGGTTATATTTTTACGCCAATTCTCTCTATGCTTTTTCTTGCACTGTTGCAGCATTCGGATATTCAGAGGTTATCATAATTGTTGTATTTTCAAGATAGCGATGTGACTTTACATTGCTAAATTTTGTCAATATATTACAAATATACAAAAATTTCAAAGGAATTTGTAAATACAATCTTTCAGTTGTTACATGACAAATTTTAGGGTTAGGTCGATTGAGATATTTTCGGATATCAAACGATCGCGAATATATCCTTATCACATTTCAATATTTTGAACAAATTGCTATTCTAATCATCTTGAATTGTATTCGAGCATTAAAAAATGCTTCAATAAATAATTCCACGGTAAACATTTTCATGTTAAAATAATCAGTGTATTTTATCTTTTACGCATTGATACGTCTCTATAATCTGTATCTATAAATGTCAAGTATATACAGTGGCGGCTCGTGGCTATATTATTTGGGGGTGCTGCGGTAGATTAAAAATTAAAAAAAAATATATATCAAAAGTGACTCTGTATGGACGGCGCGGGACTGCTCCGAGTCGCAGCGCAAAACAGCGCTTAGAGACGAGACCCCTTCCATCCTGCTGCCGCATCCATCCAATACATGATGCTGTTAGCGCTGACGAATAGACAGCGCTTTTGCTCTATATCCAGCATTCTAATTACTAAATTGTTTAAAATTGCCACGGAAAATGTTAGTGAAATGGATATGTCGAATTTCCGCCTATATTTACTGATATCAGGTAATGATGTTTTCTTACCCCGTTCAATTATCGTTATTGTGAATTTATAGTGTGATATAGATAGACGAGGAGTGCTAATGCGTCATACTTAACCTTTAACAAGGTGATGATTTTTATTGGTCTCTGAGATGTATTAGCAGGAGATCGTAAACTTTTTATTACGCTACTTATCGCATACGTCGAATGTAAATTTAATATCAAAGTGATCGGTGTGAAAATGGACTGAAATAGTCGTGGTGGTGCCGACTGAATCATGTGGCCGTCGACCATGTTCGGCAATTTGACGTCCAGGGGCGCCGCGAGAGCCCTCAACATCCGCTACACCAGCGTGGGGCCCCCGCCCAGGGGCTTCGCTCTGCCCCTCGACGTGGAGGAGACAGTCACGTGCTTTTGCAGGTAAAACAATGCGCAATTTCAGTGTTTCCGTGGCGAAATTTTAAATTTTTGGGTCGAGGTTTTGATTATTTTGAATTGTATTGTAAAAAAAACGCGTTGGCAAACACCGGACCTATGCGCATGTGATTTTCGGCGTCTACCTGTGCCGAATATATTAAAATGTACTCTCTATATTTCATACTCACCCAAAATCATGTATTTTTTTAATAAAATCTCGTGGTATAAAATCCTGTGGCTCCCTGGAGGGACATATTCATCGAAGATCCTTGCCCTACATACTTCTTAGTTCATATTTTTCTTTTCAAAATTAAACATAACGTCGTAAAATAAATAATTTAATATTTCCGATTAGCACACCAGCGTCGCGACGTCTATTTACATCTTGTACGTATCACAAATCATTGCATAAAAAATGTAATATATTTTGAGAGCATATAATAAAATGGCAGTTAAATTAAATTATGTGCACGTATGATTATTTTATTTTTTACATTATCAAGTGTTACGCAAACAGATGTCTTACTGCAGATTTCGCATGGCGAAAATCACAATAATGATGACGAATAAAAAAATTGACATTATACTGAAACAAACATGTTTTTTTATAATTTCTCTTCAGTATGTGTGACCGAACTCACTCCAACCAAACACGATTCATACACTGTCTATTCACCGAGCCTAGATGAATCAAACTTATAGCTAGATAGATGGAAACAAACGGAGAAATTGATATACTTATGTTCATATTTTGACAGCAAAGGCTCGAGCGATTCAGCCAAACACCAAATTAATGCCACCCGGTTGAAATAACAACGGGTAAAAGTGACATGTGACAGAAAGATGATGCCTTGCAAATTGAATAGGGCGATATATAAGGTCATACGTCCGGCGTTGGTGTATTGGGTGGAGACCTATGCGCAAAGGCTCAGGAGCAAACGTTTCATTCTCCAGATGTGAGAACGTCTGAAAGGAATGACTGGTGTCACTCTCAAGGACAAGCTCCAAGCACATGCGGATAAATTGAGGGTGATATTGATTCAAGAGCGCAGACTCCGCTGATACGGACATGTATACCGAAGAAGGGATGAGTATGGTGAAAGTTTCACCGATGACGGTTTATGGAATACCGCCGAGAAAGGAGATCTCGAAAGCGACGGGAAGAAGTCACCATGGAAAATCTTAAGTATCTTGCGCGGTAAAGGATACTCTCGAGACAGCTAAATTACTTAATTAATGTCACTTCGTTTTTTTTAAATCAAAACTATAGTAAATTTTCTTCTAGAGTTCTTCTAGGCTTCAATCTGGGGATTATCTAGAGATATGTGTTTGTGGTTCTTCTTCTCGCGGGCCTGAAATCTATGTATCTATCGTATGGGTCCTACCATCTTTCACATCTACCCATATAGCGGCATAGCTTTACGTGACTAGAAAGTATTACATATTCAAAATACTCAGGCACATACGCTACAAGATCCTTGCTAATGTCATCATAGCGAGGAACATACAGTAATACCTCCGATAGCGCGAAAGTTGGGACCGCGTTATTGGAACAACGCG
>JAGXCT010036812.1:20891-93004 GCA_022495035.1 Philopotamus ludificatus
CTGACGTATCTTGACATTGATATTTATTTTAATGTTGACTTTTGATTTTTTTCTGAAACATGAAAAGTCGTTATTTTGATAACATTGAGGGAATAAAAACAGAATCGCTGAAGGATCTATAAGCAATACTGAAAAAAGCGCTGTCACAATGGATCCAATGAGAAATTTTATTCAAAAATAACTTTTCTGAATATTTTTTCTTTCGTTTTCACCATGGAATCGTTCAAAATTAGTGTGTCCACCGGCCGATTTGAGCGTTTAAACGTCCGTGACGTATATATACGTCACGCCCGCCTAGATGGCGGGTCGCGCACGAATTAATCCGTCACGCGTGATTAATGCGCGCCAGAGACAGAGGGAGACCGAGCAAGAGACCGGCTGCTAGAGCCGAGAACGAGACGGGGAGATGCCAGGCTGGAAGGAGCCCGAGCCCGGTAATAACATGTTTGCTGAAGAAGGCGCCACGCTCCGTTGTTGGTTTTCCAAATCGGGTTTGATTGATGCGAGCGCCGCCCCGGGGATGCGGACCGCGGCCCCACAAAAAATGGCCCGACGCATTTTTGTGTAATTGATTGATAAGGTGTTAACGCCGCGGAGGGTACGCAGTCTCCGGCTAATTAAACCCCCCTACGCACCACAAATTGAAAAAAGCCCTCGTTACCGCTAGACGGTTTCCGTGTGTTTTTTGTTTCGTTCGATGCATGTGAACACTCGCCTGAGCCAACAGCTTCCAGCTCCGATATTTTCGGGAGGAGGCCCGACACTTGTTCGGCGTCGATCTTTCCCTGGAATCGATCCGTTGACCGGTCGCGCTCAAAGCGCCGCCTATTTGCGCTCGCTTATTTGTGTTTGCTCCAACTGTTTGCGCCTGTTAAAAGCCATTTACGGTTTGGGGCCCCACTACAGATGCGACACTGCTTCTTCAAATGTCAACAGCCAACCGGCGTCCAATTACGACAATTTTCAATTTCTTTCACAAGCGAACGCTCGATACTTATCGCTCCATATTCCGTAATCATTTTTTCTTATATATTTTTGTTTTCTTGTTGGACGATTGTGGCGTTGATTTGTTGCGCATTGTCGTCGTCCATCGGCTCTGTTTGTCCGGAGCTTTAACGGTCTTGTCACCTAATTGTTTGCTCCTCGGCTTACCTACGTCGGAGACCCTTTGTCGGCGCTTCGGCTCACGTAACTCCGACTGTTGTTTCAGCGGAGACATCGACCACTCGCGTGTTTGTCCACTTCTCCATCATCAGCTGCGGGGCCTTCTTCCGTGTTTGCTCTGCAATCGCGGCGCACTCGACCGAGCGCGCACCGATGCGTCGTGGACGATGAAAGTATTGTCACATACCGATAATTAACCACTTATGCCATTCGACCGTCCGTGACTTTCAAGACATGACTTTCTTCTAGGGAGCACTTTGATTAGTGCTTGTTGCTCACCGGTGCAGTGTCTCGTAAGAATCCTCGATTATGATTGACTAACCAAAAAAATGTACTGATAAATGCGGTTATACACGAGGTTCAATAAAAAGCTAATTTCAAAGTTCTGAAACGCAACTTTCGGTAGTAATATTGTATTTACCTCATCAATGTTAAAAAAAACGTCAATATCATTGTTGTTTTTGACCAGAAATTTATTTCACATATTTTTTTATCAAACCTCACATAAAAACTAAAAGAAAATGGCTTATATCTTGAATGGGTATAATTCTTATCAGAATCCAACATAGAAATATTATTTTACCATTTCATAAAATGGATGCATTTGATCATTTAATATTTATTGTCAGTCGCAAATAATTGCAATTTAAATTTAATGTTCAATTAAATGTAATTATTTAATTAATCGCGTGCCAAATGTTTAGCGCCGCTCCCATTCCCGATGCGAGGATTCTATTAACGCATTAAGCATTGCTATCAAAACAATTCGAGCAAACACTTTTACACCCCGAAAACAAGCCGCGAGTTGTGCCTGCGAGTGCGAGGGAGACGGCACGGCCGCCGTCGCTTCGTTCGCGTTGGATTCGGAGGCGAGGCTAGAGCGAGACGGCAGGCGACGAGGAGGGGGGGACTCCCTTGCAAGTTTATTCGCGGTCGCGAGTTATGGGACGACGTGTGAATGAAACGGGAATACGTGAGCACACCTCGTAATTATTAGAATTGAATTATTTTATTAATGGGCCCATGTACGTTCCCATTGTCGACGCCATCATCACGCTCGCTTACGCGCCGCGAATTAATTACGTGCAAATCGGGGCCCAAAACTCGTGCGCGACGCGAGCCGACGAAAATCGCACAAAAATAATACCAAATCTAATAAATGCGATATATTCCCGAATACTTCACACCCAAAAAATACCACAAAACATTTTTTTAAATAATTTACATGGTTTTTGACTAAATATTACAAACAAATAATATCCATGCGGTGTATTTACTTAATAAAAGCGCATTCTTCTGCGCTTGGTAACAATATTTTATGTAAAACCAAATTATCCGTTATAAAATTTTAAATCCTTCTCATTCTTATATAAAAATTAATAACTCAATCTTTAATTAAAACGAATCGATATTTAAATTTATTATACCAAAATTGTAGTGCTAATGCGATTATTATATAATAAATGTATAATTAAAGATGAAATTTATTATATAAATGAGGTGCTAATATTATTTTTATGCTCCAAAATACGCTTAAATAAATGTTACAAGCATCCACAAATCATGTTTATATTTTGGTTATGCCTTATTTACGGAAAAATACGGTATTATTCACCATCGCTCTCGTTACATAATATTAAAATTGCCATTTCTCTCGTAGGATGAAAGATATTATCTCTATTGTTTTCAGTTTCATTTTATTTAATGTCATATTCCGCCTGCCACATTGAGAACTCGGTAATTTACGTTCATCCGTCTGTTTTAAGATACATATTTAGATTTAAGTATTTTCGTATGTATTTAAAATTGACTAATTTCACGCCAAAGTTAAGAAATCATCTTCATATCTGAATAATTAATGTTTTAGATATCTTTAATATCAGTTAAACATTTGAAAACGTATCAAGCAAGCTTCTTAATATTTTTCATTTTATCGGATTTGAAGAATGTATATCCATCAAAGTCGATCTATGATAATTGTTGAATGCCTCTTCAAGAGAATTTATATTATAGAGCAGTTCTACAGCATGTAAGTATTAAAATAATAAACGTATACTGCCTGCCTCTTTGTGTAAATATGTATGTTTTGTATGTAAGATGGAATATTAGATAAAACTAAACGAGTTGTTGGTATTTGATGAAAGTTTTCATAATTGATCGACAAAAAATGTGTATAAATTGAATTATTCGTCGTGTCCGCCATTCGTTTTCTCGAATGCCCGCTTATTATATAGACAAAAAAACATGATTCGCCCATGAAAATGGCGAAGCGGATCGCATTCGCGGTGATTAAATACGCCGTTTTGACCCGGGGGTCGCCGTTCAGACATGGCCGTGAATAATTTTCCTCGGTCGAAATTTTTCGCGAGCGGGGGAGCCATTGGCGAAGGCTCGTCCTGGTGCCTTTGTTCGTCGGGTGTGCCGAGAAAAGGAGATCGGGGCGTGGAGGCCGGTTCTCGGATCGGCTCCGAGATGTCTCGCCATCGCTCGTCCCTCTCGCGCGTGTTGGCCCAGCTGAAGGCGTCTCTAGCTCTCGGCCCAAAACAACGCCGGCTCCGCCAATGCGTCGTCCAGACACACTTTTATTGTTATTATTGTAGATTTATATTTGATGATGTGATCATTGATTTTTATGAAAATATTTGTCGATCCTCGGCCAGGATCGCGCTGGAATGCCAAAACGGAAAAAAAATGTTTCACAGATTGTACATCGGATAACATAAATATTTGACTATTAATTGGTGGTAATAAATAAATACATATAGTATTTATAGAACGTGTATGGTTTTATTTATTTTAGTCGAGAAACGAACCGTGCATAATTTTACGCGGGGGCATAAACGACATCTAGCGGTGAATAGTTGCATCACAATAATAACTGCACCAAAATCTTTTTTACGCGAAATACATTACAAAATCTAAAAAAATAAGAAATTTATAAAATAATGTATTCAAATAAATGAGGTCTTTATCTATGAACGTTATTTATATTTTAATACATCCCGCATGCTTATCTTATCTCTGAAAAATATATTTTTAAGGAAATAGCTGATTATTTTCAAATTATGAATCGTTATAATATAATGATATATACATATTAATCGTTTATTGTATGATAAACTCATGACTTTTTTAATTATACTATTTGTCGCAGAAATTACATTAAAATAAACAACATCGTAATCATTGAATTATTTGATTGCGTTAGTATTACTAATTAAATAAAAAATCATGGCCATGTTTTTAGGTGTCAGGTCACTTAAATCGCATTAAAAACAAAACAAAGATGGCCGCTCGCTGTCATTCGATGCGAGATCAAGTCTTCAAAATCGACCGGGCTGATTGCCTATTGATTTTAATTAGAAAAACTAATAATTACTCATTACCGGCCCGGAATGACTGTTGCAATTAGCTCCGAATTAACATACGCGCTCGAGGGCATACGCACACATACGATCACGTGATTAAAATATATGGCCGAATAAAAAATACACCATAAAAATATTAGGCACTAAAAATACACGCGGATAAATGTTACTAAATAAGCAATCATTCTCTAATTAGTGAAACGAGAATATTTCAATCGTTAAAAATGCAGGGGTGCGTCGTAGGTTTAATTAAATTTTAATTAAATCGAACTAATGCATCGCGATCGATCTGCGTGGTCTCAATTATCGGCTTTTTTCGGTTCTCACACCTATCGGCGTTGTCATAACCCTGGCGCGTATTTATTTCTTAATCGATAATCAAGGGAAATGGTCGTTAAAAGATACGTTTCGGCCAAACGAAGGCCGTGCGGCAATAAAAGCCGGCCAGAGCCGCTTTTTTCGGACAAATTAGTATGCAAATGGGTTCCGAGGTGGTCCGTACATGAGGTCCGTTTAATGGACCTCCGACTACCTCGTCCGCGAGCAGACGCCCCCTAAATAAACACATTTTATTGTTTATGGCCCGGTCCCGGGGTCCATAAATCAGGCCGGTAATTGCGGCGATAACAACTATTTTTCGCCTATCTTTTGTATGGCCGGTTAACGGGCCCGCGCGTAAGGCCCCCGACGCCTCGTTATCCCAATGACCCACATTGGGGGATAATAAAAAAAAGATAATATTTTTGAATGAATCTATTATAATATTCTTTATGTATGAACTTTACCGGGCTCTCGAATAGTAAGAGTTTTCCCTCTACCACTCTTGGAATTGGATTTTACCCTCTCGACTGCGTCCAAGCAAGTAGGAGAGGGTTTGCCTCGGTAGAATATGCGAATAATTAATTAAACAATACTGTTATTTTTTATTTGACTTAATATCGTAATCGTGTTTGATTTACAAGTTGAGAATATTTTATTTAGTGCGTCAAATGTTTTCGCGAGTTTTTCCAACCTGATTTTTCCTTGTATTTATGTTTAATATAATAATTTAACACCCGAATCTTCTGTAAAATAATATTTTGCCATATTCTTGACTTAACACGTTTAATTTGAGTTCATTATTTTAATTTGATCAATGTCAAAATAAAAGTAAAAGACGTAGAAATAGTTAAAAATCGACTAATCATTTTATTACAACAACAGAGACCTTAATTTTTTCTAAAAATAGATATCATTGAGATATATTTATTTTCTCAATGGGAATTGTTGAGATCGAGTTATATCTTCAACATTATATATTTAGATTTAAATTAGTATTTTTTTTAATGATTAAATCACGCTTTTTTGTAATATGACGAGTGTGATGAGTTGTATAACTCATGAAATAACCAACGATTTTTCATGACATGGAGTGTCATGAAAATTCGTAGAATCCAGGGGTCCAGGAGTTTACTGGGCGTCGATGATATTTTTTTCTATTTTATTTAATTTTTAAACTTCAATAGCTGATATGATTTTTTTAAAAAAAAGATTTTTCATAAAAAATTTAGTACAATTTCTAAGGCCGATCCGTCCAAAGAGCTCCGCGGACTGCCAAAAAAATAGAGAAAAAATATAAGGGGGTCTATGAAGAAAATTATTTAATTAAAGGGGTCTTTGTAGGATAAATATTTAGTTTAGTTCAAAATTATTGCAAAATTCAGTCGTTTCAGATATGGAATCCTATGTTGAAAATTTTTGTTTGAAAGCTGATGATTTCATCTCGCAATTACTCGTGAAATTTCCCAGAAATCCTCATCGTATAAGAGGCTGGCATCCGGTTTTCAGCACAATAGACCACTTTAGCAGGCCATTTCCGATTTTCAAGCGCTAATTTATCTGGAAGCGTGGCCCAACTCCGATGACGACGTTATTGATTAGTCGGAATTAGTGGTCCGAGACTTCCTGGGCAGGGTCATCGGCAGATAGCCCCCGGCCGATAATGCGGGTTCAAAGAGTTAAGCATGCGTTTAATCACGGCCAATTGGACCGGTTTGCCGCTGCCATCAATAACCCGATTGGTATGGTAATGGCCGAAGAATATGTGCGTCAATACAAATGCTTTTTTTTCTTTTTCCATAGTCAGTTTGGTTTACCAAAACGCTCCTACAATCCGCCAGCCACTGCGAATGGCGCGATCGAGAGGATTTCTTGGTAAGCAAACCATGTATAACTAAAAATCCACATTGATGTAGCGGCGGGTTCGTTTTGTTCTCCGTCGGTCCCGATGTGACCTTTCGGCCAATGCTTTTTTCGTCTCGTGAAGTATGAGATCGAGTGCGCATTTAATAATTCGGCGTTTGAAGTCGCCGCCGTGGTCCATATCGGCGAAATGTGAAGTAATGGCCGTGTCTAGATAGGAAGGTCGCGAACCCGACTCTCGCCGGTGGTATCCTTTGAAGAAGGCCGCTGTTATCACCCGGCTACCGGGCAACACATTAGCGCTCTTCGGAAATCAATTTGCCTCGGCTTATCGGAAACACTTTGTAAAACCGCCAAAGCCGCAATCGAATTAATTGCGGAGCTGCGGAGATCGCAGCCGTAAGTCAATCTCCGTGGGAGAGTCCTCGCAGGTTCGGCGCACTACGGGAAAAATGGTCGATTTCTTTTCTCTACAAAAAGAACATAAAAGCGGATTGTTCTTTTAATTGAGCTCAAAAAAATTAGAAACATGGAATTCTATTCGTTTTGATACTGGCCAGGGAGTGAGAGTGAGTTTTGTAACCCGCTCGCATCTTCTAAACCTTTATTGAACCTTTATATGAGTGAATGGCGCTTTAGAATTAATTCTAATGCCATTTATCAATACATCCAACAATAAAAAAATGCTATTCGTTAAAACTTAAACACTAAAAAAAACTAGGATATCACCTCTCTGAAAGCGCTGTCGAATTACACTCGACATCGATTATATATAGTATATATTATGCTTTAATAGTTTTAAAAATTTAGTTAATATAATTCTCGGTTCTGAAAATACTGAATTCATTGTTTTTCTTCAAGGGATTAACCTATCCGAGTACTAACTTATCTCAGTCGCAGTTAACTTACGTTATCGTAATAATATGTATGTTACCTACATGCCATGATACAATATGAATTAAAATAATAAATATTTAATAAGTCTGATCATTACTTCTTCAAAATTCTACGATTTTAATCTTGAATTGCGGCCCATGGTCAAGCAATAAAAAAAATACTATCCGACTTAAACTCGACTCCAAAAAACTAGGATATCACGTCTCTGAAAGCGACGTCGAGTTATACTCGACATCGCTTTCATTACAGTTCATCAATGTAAATGATATTATTTAAATTTAAATAATATACTAATCATACTATTATCCATTAATAGTTTTTATGATTTAGTTATTATAATACTTACACTTACATTCTCTCCAGTGTCATAAAGAATTCCTTGAATTCATAGTTTTTCGTCAGAGGATTAACCTATTCGAGTAGTAACTTAGCTCAGTCGCGGTCAACTATCGTAATAATATGTATGTTACCTACAAGCCATGACAATATAATAAATATATAATCATTACTTCTTAAAAAATCTACGATTTTGATCCTGAATTGCGGTTATTAGATTAAAACTGTAATTTTACAGTAAAAAAATATAGTTATAGTTATAGTAAGACAAGCTTAATATTATTTAAAATTAATTACATTATGTGTAAAAGTTTTTAAAATGCTTTTCATAATACTATTGACATTAATTGATTCGAGGGTTGATATGAAGAGCTGGCGAGATTGGCATAATGATTCGATAAAGATTCTTAAGACTAAAGATGAAGGGGAATGAGTCTCTCACACTAATATTCACCGCGAGTGCCAAACCACGACACTGGTTATTTTTTAATAGTATTTCAGTTTAATTGAAATTAATATTATTACCTACCAAACCTGGCCATTGTTATAAAGAATTCCCTGAATTCATAGTTTTTGTCGGATACCTCTCTGACTACCAACTTAGCTCAGACATAATCTAATGAGTCTTCATTTATCTATAGCATTTTTGTTTAAAAAAAGTATTTTTTGTCGCAAAAATCAGTGAAATTTCCCATTGTGCGGCGTCGAAACAAAGAAAAAAATTCCCCGTATGATTCCTTCGGACAGGTCATTCAATATTCATCGATTGACGTTCCCCTGTCCGAGGTAATGACACGTCCGCGACCGCATCGCTTATATAAAACCGGGGAAAAACATCTGTTTTTATTATATGAGCAATGTCTCAACGGATCAATTATTCAGGGCGCGAGGGCGTGGCTGCTGTCCCCTGGCGTTCGACGGGTTAATGCGTTCTTTGAAGACGATCAAGTCCCTCAGGTCACATCCGCCTACTTATCATCGCCCCTCTAATCGCACTGAAATAAAGAGCCTTTCAGCATAGCGTCATCGCCATTTGTCAACACGATAATAATGCTTTTACTCTGAAAGTGGCGGTTGTACGCACTTGTAATTTTCAGATAACGCGATCCCGGCCACGATCAACGTCTCACATTGTTTTGGAACCACTGGCCTTTCTGCTTTACGAGATATCGCTATCTGAATACAGTAGATGGGTCGTTTTCCAATGAACCTTACAAAACATTAATCTCTGCATTATTATATGTACTGGATCATAATTTTATGAGAGAAACGATAGATCAGGACACGAGAATGATGAACGATAGATCGGAATCCCGCTGTATTTCGATGCGAACGACCTCTGATCGCGAGTCCCCCAATCTTTCAAGATAATGACGGTCAAAATTCGTACAATTGGATTATTACCGTCCATTATGACGGATGACGTAATTAAGGCGACATTACTGTAATTGAAAAAACATTTCTATAATGAAATTTGCAATTGTATATACGCACACGTATCCCCTCCGACTAACTCCATTTTTTTTATCACATATCTGGACTATATATTATTTAATTAATTATTAAAATACATCGAGGTGTACTCATGCGAGCCGCTTTCTTTATTTTCAGACGATACTCAACTCTATGCACAAGTACCAGCCGAGGTTTCACCTGGTGAGGGCGAACGATATACTCAAGTTACCCTATTCAACGTTCAGGACGTACGTCTTCAAAGAAACTGAATTTATAGCCGTGACTGCGTATCAAAATGAAAAGGTTGGTCATCGCTAAATCATATTATAAAAAACACTGATCGGATGAAATTATTAATTCGTCATATTTTTCAGATTACACAATTGAAAATCGACAATAATCCTTTTGCGAAAGGATTCAGAGACACGGGCGCTGGAAAAAGAGAAAAAAAGTAAGTTTATAATCTTTTTATATTTTTAAATGCGCAAAAAAGGATCGAGGATAAATTATTTAGGACAACCCCTTCGTATCCGGCGCGATTTTAAATAACAATTGCTGAACAAAACGACGATTCAAAGGGGTTGAAACGCATAGATAAAAGAATGCTGAAAAAATCAGCATAAGTTTTGTATATATATTTTTTTCGTCCCGGACAATATTTTTTTTCAGACATTTCAGAACAATGAATGAATATCTGATACCAGATTTCATGCATAATTAAAAAAAAAATACGTATATACACTTGGTACTCTTTTATGCGAGGGATGCGACCCGGGGATCACCGCGTAAAAAAAGCTAGGAATTTAATAAAATTAATTTATTAATTATTAATATATGAAAATCGCATTTTGCATTAATTCACATTTATTTTAGCTCGTAAAAAAGAAAGCAATAAATGTTTATAATGAATGATTAATCGCGTAAAAAAAATATATATATCAGAATTTATAAACAACCGCGTCGTCCGATACCCCAACCATTTCAAGTCAAGACATTTTTAAAAAGAATTATTCTAAGCATAAAAATAGTTCCGGCACATTGTGCCGGATGCGAGCGAGAAAAATCTTTGCGCGCGCTGAAACAGCAGCGAATATAGTTGTTTTTATTTTTATTTCGCAATTGCAGACAATGACTACTCTTAATATATATTCCTTAAACTTTTTTAGATTAATATAAAAAGTTTGTGACATGTAGGATATATATTAAAAAGGTTATTCGAGAAAAATCAAAAACTTGGGGTACTCAAAACCCCTATCGGCTAGAACTCAGTAAATCAATTTTGTGAAAATATGAAACTAACGCTATTGTTCTAGTTATATTTTTTAATAAGGAAAAAAATATAAAAGTTATAATTAATAAAAAACCCTGATAAATTGTTTTGTTTAAAAAAAAATATTATATAGAATATAAATTGTATTATTATTATGAATCAATTCCGTTTAATACATATATACATGTGTTATGGCATCAAATTGTACGGTTATGGCCAAAAAAAAAAAAAATACCGGACGCTCCGTACAATGGCGAGCCCGCCGGAAGCGGAAGACGCTATTTTAACATTTGAACTCTGGCCGGAACATCTTTGTGGCGGGAAAATTTTCGGATTTCCATCGCTTGTACACATTATTTCAAATAGAATACACGTACAGAGTGTTCTATTTAATTATTAAAATATAAACGATGAAACTAATCGTTTAATATTCATAGGGCGGTTGTTTTATATTGAATTCTTTATTGCGAAGGGTGTCCGAGGAAAGCGCAAAGTTGTCACCCTTTAAACTTGCAAATTTTGCGAAAGCATCGCTCCAGCGATAATGTCGCCCCCCTCAGGGGCGCCGGCCCTGTCATTAGGCAACCGACACTTTGTGGATCATTCGCCAAATACCAACGCGTGACCCCGACGGTGGCACAGTGGTTGAAAAATTCGCAATAAATTGATAATACGCCAAAATTCTCGTGGATCCGTATCGATCGTGCGATTTAAAGACAAGTGCAGGTTGGCGATCCCTGGCCGCGAAAGGTCGATTCGCACACAAATATCAAAGCAATTTCTTAATACAATGGCCGACGCGAAATGAGTAACGATAACCGCACAGAGTTGTTAGATTCAATTTAGGGATGACAGTGTCTGTTGACATTTGGGTTTTTGGGTTTAACCTTTTCGGGGACGACGCCATTTAGGGGTCGCCTCTATCCGTTTCATTATTATTATAATCAAGTCTTTTGCCTAATGTGGGGCCGCCACCGGGTGTTTACGCGCAAATTTAAATAAATAACAGTGAATAAAAATATCGAATCGAATCGCCCCCGCGAGCAATCTGGTTGATTTTAAATATTATGTAAAATTAATTGAATATATATTTTGATTATTTTCGGGTGACCCTATGGCCAAGACCATTTTAAAACAGTTTCAATCCACAACGGTCTGGTCGCATTTTTTTTGCCGACCCCTAAATGGCGATGGGTAGCGCTAATTGTCTTTAAAATTCGACAACAGTAGCGCAGGGGATGAATTCGTAAGCAGGGGGATGGAATTTGAACCAAATTGGATCAACTTTTTTTAGGGGATCTTGGGCAAAGGGTAGATAGATAGATATAGATATAGATAGGCGGCTTAATTTTGTCAAACAAGACAATATACATTTATTAATTAATATTAATTTTAAATGTTTCTGTTTGTATCGATGCATTGCTTTCAAACCTTTTATCAAAGTATATTATGATTTTTGTTGTAGGCAAGCTTTGCTGGCTTCCAGGCAGCCCGAAGACAAGCGACCAGGCACCAGCGGCTCCAGATCCGGAACCCCTGGACACGTTCGCGACGATGATGACCGGCTGCTGGATGTGGTGGGTCCTGCAGCCAGTCCACCACCGCATCCACCGCAGCCCTCCTTGGGACACTCCTTACACCATGGACACACGCATCTGCCGCTCAATCATCCTCATCATCATGCAGGTATGTCAAAATCCAACGCTAAATTAAGGCTTCATTAACCATAAAATCTTCCTTTGCCATTCATCATTTTAATCCTCTCAGTATTCAAAAGAACGACTCGAGGACTCGAGGTTTATATTACTAAAAGCTGATTGTAGTAAAATGCATTAATCTTCTTGATCTGAAGAGGATTAAAGCATTTTTATACCTCGGATATCTTCGATTAATGTCAGAATTGATATGGCGAGGAATGATTTCATCAAAATGAAAAACATATGTTGTCGCCGACTCCTCTTGAAGACCCTTCAACTCTGCGATGCTACGTGTGGTCTGTACTTCTATATGGTTGTGAGACATGGACGCTGCTGGCAACCTACAAACCCGCTGGAAGCGTTTGAAACGTGGTACTACCAAAGAATGTTGAAGATTCCATCCTTCAACCACTTATAACAACGTACAAGTACAAACTTACAAGTATTACCTTCTGCAGATTAGCATGGAGGGAAAAGTAGAAGGTGGCTAGGAAGAAATAAGCAGTCGTGGATCCGAAATATTCCCAACTGGCCCGTATTGGGAGCTCCAGAGCTGTTTCAGCTCGCCAAAAACAGTCAATTTTATGGAGAAATAACAAGGAGACGGACAAGGTACCGTGAACCTGTTTTAAAAGGTATCGGGAACGATAAAGATGACAGACTCTAACTATCTCAAAATGATTCTTCGATACTTTGAACATCTTGCTAGAAGAAACGATAGTCTAGAGAAACTCTTCGAGCCTGGTAACGTATCCGCAGTAGAGATACGGAATGCAGAGGATCCCGGAGAGCCACAATCAAGAAGATTCAAGCCAAGAATGGTCACCATATCCAAACATGAGTATTGGAACTCAAGAAGAATAAAAAAATATCGACTACTCACAATCTTTGAGTCCCAAAATCTATTCTTTAATTCCTTCATAAGCTTCTTTAACCAAATCTTTCAAAATTTCAAATATGAAACAATTGGAACTACAACAATTGTAACAGCTATATTATTATTTTCTTGAAAATTAGAGCTAAAAACGACTAGACTTCGACTTGAAGATTGTTCTTAAGTTAAAGAATAGATTTTATTCTTCTTGTCTTATGTCTCAAGCAAATGGATACACTGCTTTCGTTAGTCATCCATCCACACAATCATCTATCTGTTGCCCTAACGATCCTAACAATACGTTATTGTGTATGAAAAGATAACCCTTGCTTTTACAAAACGTCGTCATGGGTCTGCTAAATTGTAGGCATTTAATCCTTGAACTTTAGCTTATCATATGCCTCTTTATTCATTCGAACTATTTCGTTCATGGTTAGACCTTCATTATATTTATATGTGACCAATTTAACGATGCTTTATTTTTTTGGCAGGATGGTTCAAAATGTCGTCAGAAAGCGGAGGCAACGGCGGCGGCAGCGACGCCGGCGACGAGAGGAGAAGGGACGACCTGGAGAGAGACGGCAGCGACTCGAGTTGTTCGGGGAGCGTGACGCTGAGGGACGCGCCTGGACCCTCCAGAGAGTACCCATCCCCCGCTCCCAACATCTCGCTAGGCCCTCCGATTCACCCTCCGCCGCCAGTCCTTCCTTACCTGTATCCTCCCGGGTTGTATCCGCCCGGCCATCCCTTCGCTCCACCCATCTCCCTGTTCTCCAACTCTCACGCCACTATGAACCCGGGACTGATATTCAACGCTCATCTGGCTCTGGCGGCGCAGCATCCGGCCCTCTTCTCTCACTACTCCAACATGACGCATTCGCACGCCCAGTTCCAGGGGGCGAACGCTCTGCATCACCAGTTGAAGGCCGGAGTCGCCAACAGGTTCGCCCCCTACACGCTGCCGCAGACGAACCTGGTCGGAGGTTCGCCCCTGGGCTCGGCGTTCGAGCAGGTGACCCCCGGCAACTTCGGCCACGCGAGGAGTCTCAGCAGCTCTCCGTCGGCCAAGATCAGAAGGTCAGTCTCCCCCCAGCCGAGGCCCTCGACGGAGTCCCCGCCCCCGCCAGTGTCAGAGGCTCGACCCAAATTGGGACAGTCGACGAACTCTAGTGATCTGAAGAACATAGAGAAGATGGTGAACGGTCTGGACGTAAAACAAATGGCGGCGGCCAACAACGGTGACGCGATGATTGTGGACAAATGAGTGGAAGTGGAGGGGGACTGTGGGGCAATAGCTGTTCATTGACGATGATGATGATTGACCGCGCTCCCCCCATAAAACAATTGTCACAATTAAAACGACGAATCGAGTCGACGCCCATTGGTACTAAGTGCATATACGTGTAAATAAACAAAAAAATAAATAAAAGAAACCCACAAAACAATAAATCAAATCAGCAATTAAACGAAGAAATTAATAGTCAATTAAAAATAGTTTCATTTTTTTTATTTTTCGAAATAAAAAATAATAATAATAAAAAAAAATCAAATAAAAAGTTGAATCAATGTACATTTTTTTATATCATATTGTAAAATAATTACGTGTAAATTGAATAAAATAATATTGTACAAATTATATTTAAAGAAAAAATAAATAATTAAATGAATCCTGTACATAAAAATGCACTATTACAGTGATAAATTAAATATATTATACTATTAATATTATTGATATCATTAAGAATATATATATATATGAATAATTTGATGAATGACACATAGAATAAAACGTAGAAAGATTATCCTAGAGAACAATCACGATTCATTAACATTTTTATATACGTCGTATGATTTTTTTTATTTTTTAATAAATAAAACTAAAGAACCAATATTATTAACGAATATTTTTCAGATTAATTAAATCATGCTTGGTGCTATTGAAGCAAAACAAATGAATTTTATTTATACATGTATATTATTTTAGACGAATCTCGCGATACCATCGGTTGCTATGGTAACATGAAATTATTTATATTCATTTCACACTAGTTCCTTATTTTGCAATTTTTATTTAGCACTGTATTCATATATTTATTGATTTCACATTCACAAAATGGAACTGAAGTGCTTTCTTAACCGTTATGGCATTTCTAATGATAGTCTAATGATAATTAATTAAAAAATTTGTATTTATTTATACAAATTTTATCATATTATATTTTTATAAAATCAGAATAACCATAAATTTATATATAATTGCTATAGGACTAAAACGCCATATTAGCAAATCAAAATCTAAGTACAAAAAAAATATAATAATAATATGCTTACATATAGAAAATAACTACGATTAATTAAATAATTAAATAAAGACATGGAATTGGAATGCTTTTAATAATTTTATAAAGTTTTATTGGCAAAAATCATACGTATATGGCACTGAATATGTAAAAAAATTATTTGATTCAAACTGCAGCCTGCAATAAAATGTTAATTGACATCATAAAATCATAAATTTTGTGCCATAATTTTATAATGTTTTATACTTGTGCAATATAAATCAGTACGTCGCTGATTTCACTCTATATTTATATAAAATCAACTGTTTTATTATACATATATTTTTTTCTGTTATACATACGTGATTATGTATATTGTTCACCGGTGATTGTAATAAAGTTTAGGGAATGAATATTGTATACAGTGCTGTAATATAAATACGATGATATGTTTTGTTTTTGATTTATAAGCAAAATACTTTTTTTTTTTGTAGAAAGTGTGATGATGATGATGGCGATGGAATGATTTGTGAGATGAACGTATATCGTGTGTAATATATCGTGCCGTTATTGAGAAAAAAAAATGCAAATAAAATAATATTTGAATCGAATTATATTTGTTTTATTTTACAGAAGACTTACAGAATCAACAAATAATAATAATACGATAGACACTCGCGGCCACTTGAAGCGCACGCTCATAATAATCGCGTTTTACCAAGAAATCCGATGAAAAAGTTACATTTTTTTTATCATAATCTTAGATCATCCTTCTATAAACATATTTACAAAAAAAAGATAATTATTAAGTACAGACTTATTGATAAGAGAGCCATAAATAGGCTATAAAATCGTTTTTTTTTTATTACGGCTTAGTTAATATTGTCATACATTATGTCGTGATATTAAGCGACGAATTTCACTTATTATATTCATGTAATATAAAAGATGATGTCTCTCAAACTTGAAGAATCCAATTTTATATTCCAAGGCCCATTGAAGACGAGTTTTCTTCATTTTTGTCACCAAGAGTGGCTTTTTGTCTGAACGTCTCGAGTTCAAGTCGAGCTCATTTAATTTTCATCTTATCATTTTAATACTAATATGTTTTCCAACTTGCAGGATTAATTATATCATCTAACTCTATTCGTAGTTTTAAAACGATTCTACAAAATAATTAGTATCATCACATTTTACGTAAAACTGACACAAAAACTATTATATACCGCAAGAAGAGGATGTTTTAAAAACAATGGCATTTATTTTGCAAAAATAAATGCATAAAAATCCGCGTGAACAAATCTAAAGCGTGCGTTTCTAGTGGCCGCGCACGTATGAAAAAAAATTCAGTAGTTTATAGCCAAAATATTAATACTATATTTAAAACTATCGATTAATTTTTGAAACATTTTCATAATTCATCTTTAAATATATGAATAAGTTACAAGCGACTAATGTCCGACGAATATGGATGCTGAGTTATCGTAAAAGTACTATCTTATGACCACATTTTATATTTTTTCCCCGAGTAAAAATTCGCTGAGGACACCAAAGACCTTTTGACAGCTAACAATTAAGAAGTATCCTATCAATGACAATATATGTCAGAGACACGTGTCTATTATATCTTTAATAACAAATTTAAACTAAATATATAAACTAAAATAGTATTTTTGTTTTACAATTACTCTTTTTGGTTCTCCATTATAAAATGTAATCCTATTTTTTTTATTAACCCTTAGCTGCTGGGGTGTCTAGGTAAAAGAAGAAAAAAAACATTGATACGTTGGCAATCAAGGGGTTAATTTTAATTATTATTAAAAACCTCTAGAGGTAAGCTAATAAAATATGAAGTTTTTTTCAATCATTCAACGAAAATGTAACTAGGAATTATTTTAATTTATTTATTATAGAATCTAAACAATTCTCTAAATTAAATCTCACAGTTTTCCAAAATCGATTTAATAATTCAACGATAGAATTACAAAATATCATAAAATAAAAACTTATTTTTTTCAGATCAGCATGACTAAGAATGTCATAAATATAATTTAAAAAATATCAGTGGTGTACGGTGGACTTAATGTTGGGTGTGCTGAATGTGGAAAAAAATATAGTTTTTTTTCAATGAATTTTATTATTATTTATACAATAATTCTATTCTTCGTTTTTGCGACATAAATTTTTCAAGTAATATCAATAGAGAAAAAAATACTCATAAAACTAAAACAGAAGGGCACACTTTACGATAGTTCCATTGAAAAAATTATGTCGCAAAAACGAAGAATAGAATTAATGTATAAATAATAACAAAATTCATTAAAAAAACTGTGTTTTTTATATTTTTTTTCCACATTCAGCACACCCAAAGTCAATACCACCGTATGCCCCTGAAAAATATTATAAAAATATGTTTCGTTATTGATGACTTTTCAACATCCCCATTCAACACAAATTATCCAAGACGTGCTATTTGAAACCTATTGGACCTAGGGATATAAATTATATTTATGATTATGATTATATATGACGCATTTGCGAATAAAATTAAAACAGCAATAGTCTCTGCAGTTGCGAGCGATGTTTTTTCGTTCCGTACCGAATGCGAAAAAAAACATCGCGCATGTGCAAGTGCGAGTGAAACGATTACGTGTGATTAGTAAAAAATATCGACTAAATTATGAAGCATACCATGAATAAATGTTTTTATTCTTAGAAAAATCCTTTCTTATAACAAATGTTAAGGTATTATCGAAGAATTTATCAATATCTTGACTTGAAATGCTTGGGGTCTATTTTCATTATAAATAGATCCCCCTTCGGACAACGCGGTTGGTTTGAGCCGCCGTGACGAATCAGTTGAATAGCGTGATCTGTAAATCAATACATTTGGTTGCTTTTATCTTAACTATTAATTTAAAGAGAAAAGATCCGGCAATCATATCTCCAAGGCAAAATCTCTTCGTTTTTGAAATATCAGCTAAATAGACCCCATCGGCCGACGCCGTTGGTTTCGAGCAGAATTATCGGGTATACAAAAAATGCGAGTGATGGACTTCTACTGTTTGCAATTTCCAGGAGAAGCAGTGACATCTTTGAAGTTTCAAGTAATTTACGGTTGTTGGCGCCTTCTGTTGGACACGTGAGAGGCGTTGGCAGCTTTTTGGAGCCGATATGACAGGCCGGCCCTCATGCAAATGACAGTGGGCGAGGCAGGATGCGACATTGTCACCAGCGGCACCGTCGGCGGCGGGGTGAGCATCGGCCGTTTGTCTTGCATGCGCTGTTGCTCCTTCCTGTGCCGATGGGAAACGATCCAGCCGTACATATTCTGGTTCCAGCTCATTGCGCCGCCGATGATTTGCATATGTAATTGGCCGCAGCAGCAGCGGGCGACATCCACTCCGGCGGCGTCCATGCCTGAAGAGCGTCAGTTGGATTAAGCCGTCCCTGCGTCATAATAATGCATTGTCTCCCTCTCGGAGCTAATGTCTCGGAAAATAGATAGTAATACTCTAAGTAAAACCGGGGGTAGCGCGCTTGTTGTGCCGGATACAAATTGCTTTAGCCAATATCAATCACAATATATTTAAATTTATTGCTGCAGAGGAAGGGTATCGGGTTATTGGGGGTTGCGTCGTAGCCAGAGCTTTTTGGGACAATGGTGCACTTCGATCATCGACCCTTGTCGTCAACACTAATAAAATATATGAAAATCATAATAAAAATAAAACACAGTAAAGTATTTTATTATAATATGTATTATAGTAAAAGCGGCCCAAAAGTCACTACACCAGAAAACACACTTCTTGGAAATATTTTTTATTTATTTTTGAAAAAAAAATCCTTTAAATCTTAGATTCCCAAACATATTTGACCCCCTTTTCAGACACAAAATTACAAAAGGCTCCCCGGGAAATTTACCTTTTTTATATTAAATGAAACAGATCTCAGATCAGAAACTCTGGTAGACAGTGACACGCCGATAGTGTACAGCACCTACGTGCAGAACTTTAATTAGCACCTATTCCCCCCCCCCCATCAGATATTCCCCCCCTATAGTCATGGCTCCTGATTTTGTTAACTGCTGTAATTACGTATTGTAATGAACGATGCAGGCGATCATCAAGATGTTTTGCAACTAAATGTTGTCGATGAATCACATAATGCACTGCTAATATATTTGGCACCAACTTTTCAATACAGAAATAACACCACGATAGCACCCTCTATAGCTGGAGCACCATCAGTAGCAACTGACATGATATTATTCAAAGGAATTTCCTTTTCTTGGAAAAATCGGGTGAAAACGGATTTTTAAAATTCTATAAGTGCATAAATATTAGCACCGCATGGCCCCCTTTTTGCTTTCCAGGGCTCCCCTACTCCTCCCAGGGCCAGAATTACCCCCCTAGATTCCTACAGGGCCCTACTTTGGGAACCTATGCTTTAAATAACCACCATATTAATTGGCTTATTCCTTCAATTTCTTCATGGATGTTGGCCTTCAATTGCTGAATGGTTCGAGGATTGTTACGGTATACTTTATCTTTCAAATACCGCCACATTATCATCATCATGGTCAAAAGTATGCCGGACTATAGGTATTATATAGCGAGAGAGGTATTTTTATTAAAAAACAATTTATCCACCACCAAATCCCATCCGACGCCCTCTCCTTAATAGAGGCGACAACCATAATCCTCGAGACGAGCTCTGGTCTTCTCCAGATATCTTCAATATACAACCTAGTCTCGGTGATTTCCAATCAAATCTATAAACAGGCGTTACGGCATATTTACTTAAATTAGTCAACCAATTAACGATATCCCAACCATTACAGCTGGCGATTTGGATGCAAAATACCAAAACTGGGGCTGCCTATCCCAGAATTGAGCAGGTAAAGTAGCTTATAGAGATGACTATACTTATGGCTGTAATCTCCACCGTAATAATTCTAGCGTCCTTGATTTTGCAATCCTCAGCAAAAATAATTTTATTGTATTATTATATAATATTATTACCGCTAAATTGAGGCAAACGACCACGTGTTCGGGGCAGATAGAAATCTGCCCCGAATAGACTTACGCTTCATATAAAAAGCGACATATACGGTAATACGGAACTTTTCTATTTACTTTCCAAAGTCCAATTCAGTTTAACAGAAAGAAAATAATTCTTCACCACGATAAAAATGACCCAAGAAAAAATTCAAGAGTTAAGTTGGGAGGTTCTGTCATATCCTTCATATTTTTCAGACTTTGCTGCTTTTGATTACTTTATCTTCGGGTGGTATAAATTATGTGTTTATAGATGAATGCGCGATTTCTTTCGGGTCCCACTAATATATAATATTAATAATTTTCGTAATTTAGTTAAATCTAATTGATTTGATATAAAAAAATAATTGTTGTTAAAATGTTCGTACCTGTGTTAAATCCTCTGTGTTGAGCAATGTTTATAAAAATAATTAATTATTTATTAAATTCTCTGTATCCACTAATTGCATCGAAAATGCCGCTTTAAACCGCTCTCAGTTTAAGCAAGACATAAGAAATATGTCTAGATGGCAGCGTAAAGAAATTCACACAAAACGGAAAAAACAAAAACCAGAATAAAAGAGCAGCAGAATAAAATTAAACCAAAAAAAGTGTGAGGAATGACAAGCCAGGGCGAGAGACTAACGCGCCCTGTAATGTATGTGCGTCGCTCGCCGACGGGTGACCATCGTCGGCGGAGAAAAATCGGAACCCCATCGACTTCCACACCAATACAGCCCCCGCGATTCGATACACATTGCCGATTCCGCAAATATCGCGTTGGCGCAAATTAAATTTATCGCCGTGCCGATTTACGGTTCGTCGCGAGTTGAAGATGGCCCATTTTTGTTCGTCGCGCGACTTCATGGACAATAGAGGATCCGCCGGCGAAAGAATGGTCCCCATGTCCATGTCGGGGTATTCTCCCAAGGAGCTGGCCGGACATGTAACACGCTTAAGTCCCTCGGAATCTTGACATTACTGGGTTCGGACACATTCCGAGCGACAAATCCCTCCGGGACCGCTACCTCGAATGTGACGACAGCGGCTCTCCTGCATACCAGCACAAGCAGCTACTGGTCTTGACTCGGGCACACTCTCAAAACTGTGGGACCCACAATTGTTAATTCTTCAAAGAAACCAGCGGTGTTATTAAAAAATCGATAGAAGAATTTTAGTTTTAAAAACAATAATATCAGTGGGGAATAAGTGGGAAAGATTGATGACAAATGGTTTTCTCAGAAGTAGTAGGTGTTTACAATTTTTGCTTGATGCGAAATTTATTACTCCGGTCTCTCGCACTTACATTCCCTCCGGTCAGTGTCAAAAAGAATTCCTGAATTCATAGTTCTTGTCGGAAGGCTGACATTAGCGAGTATTTATTTAGCTCAGTCACGGTTAACTTACATTATCGTAAAATATGTATGTTAATTACATCAAAATTTTTGTGAAACATAAAATCTCCTAACATTACAAGATGTTTTCTAGCCGATTTTTATCGTTATTTTCCTTTTTTTTATTAAATTTTCATTAAAATATAAAATTGATTGAAAAACATATTTTTTCATTTATTTAATATAAAAATAATGTGATGTTAATAGTTTAAATGTCATTGGTGTTACATTTTATAGATATACAGTCAACCCTTCTATAGCGTTCAGATAAGGACCACGCTATAGAAAGTTTGACACCTATACAAAATTTTGGGTTATGTTCTTTTAAATATATTTTGCGATTTGAAGGAAATCAAACATTTGACCCAATATTTTTTTCAATGACCTTGCACGTGTTTAGTTGGATAACGATAGCTCGTGCCTATAGGCGCAAATTGACCTAGCATATTTCTTCCAATTTTTTCATTCGCAACAGATGTGCCTTGGGAGTTCAAAAGGACAGTTTTTTAGTTATTTTTTTTAAATGCTCTAGCATATGATGAATAAATAATAAAAATGTAAATATAAATTATGAAACCTTTTCGGAAATATGTTAAATAATTAGTTTTTTATAAAAAAAAATAGAATGATTGAAAACCCCCTTAACACATGACTAATGACTTAAAAATCGTATGCATCGATTTATTTTATCATAATTCGTTCCACGACTATACAAGTAGAAAAGTATTTTCTTACTGTATTGTGATGAATATGCCTGGAACGTTTTTAGACAGTGATTCGCCAAAAAAGTACAGAATACGCCTAGCGAGGTAAAGGGGTAAACAGCTACTGACAATTATTTTTTATATACATATTTAAAATGCACGTTAATAATATATTTACGAAAATTATAATTTGACCTTGAAAATATTGCGTTTTATAAAATGAACGCTATACAAAAAATCGCCGCAAACGCTATATAAGTGAACGCTATAGGAGGGTTGACTGTACTTATTTTTTTAATTTAAAATGTTTAATAAAATATTTTTTTTATAGTGAAATGCAATTAATCCTTATTAAGGTATTCCTCCACTTTGAGTTTCCTTTTTTTATGTTTCAAATTAGGTATAAAAATGTTTATTGAATTATTAAAAAACACGTAAATGCATAAGTAATAAACAAGGATAATAAGAAACCTTAGTTATTTTTTAAATCAAATTTTAATAGTGTTCTTTTCCTTGTAGAATTCTAGGTAACAAGCTAGGATTTTCTGCATTCGGCGGTTAACACTTACTTTGGTCTTTTTATTTATATTTTATCTATATATTTACTACTTTGTTTAATAAGAAAATATTTCAATTATTCTTAAACTCTGGGATTGTTGAACTAGTAAATGTAGACGTTCTTCTTTAGTCGGCACCTATATGTCTGAGGATCCTGACCATTCCTATTCCGAATCATCTTGATTTTGGTTCTCCAGGATTCTCTGCATCTCGCATCGTAGCTTCTACGGTGGAGCCCGTAGAGGTCTTCACTTGGTCGCTTCTGCACGCTTTCGTTTCTTCTAGCGAGATCCCCAAAGTATCGCAGAATCTTTTGAGACATCGACTTTTTCGTTCCCCATTTCTTTTAGGACATACTCGTTAGTGCGTTTAGCGGTCCATGGTATTCTAACCAGGCGTCGCCAACACCACATTTCAAAGGCGTCAATTTTCTTCCTCGTGATCCCTTCATATGGTCCAGGTTTCTACGCCGTAAATAAAAATTGAGAATACCAGACGTTTTTTTGCCCTTTTGGATACCCCCTTTTTTTAAAACTATCGATATCTTTGACATCGCATTTTTAACCATCCCTATTCGCCTTCCTATTTCTGGCTCACAATTTCCGTTACTCCTAATTAGTCATCCGAGATATAGAAAAAAGTAAATAAATATCCTGAGAAAAGAAATTATTTATATAAAGGTTTAAGATTGGAATTTAAAATATCGATTGATTAGCAGTTTTATGTCATTTTTTTTAAAGCTAATATTAACTAAACAAAGTTTTAGAAGGATAACGGTGTCGGGGACGGTGGCAAGTTTACGGTGGCGGTGTGAAACCCGCTTTAGTTTATGCGACCCAGCCCTTTTGCGGAGAGCCGACCCGCGAAATACAATTATGCCAACAGTGGGAAAGACACGGGCAGACACCCCGTGATGGACACCATCGCCAAATCATCTTTCATCCAGATTAAATCTGGAATCGATCGGCCGGTGACGGACAAAGAAATCAACTCACCAATTACAGACTTCATCCGCAGCCGAACACTTTGATAATTGCAAACGGAGAAGAGAAACTGCAACTTTCGGCCGAAAGTCTCGGGGTGCCAATCTACGTCAATCAAATGAAAGATGCATAGATATTGCAGAGGACGCGGTAAGTTTTTCATGGCATATGAAATTTTGATCGGCGCTTCTCAAAACGATTTAATTCAATTAATTATTTATAATATTGTGTGTGTGTATGTGTGTATGCATATGGTGAGCGGACCTCGTCTGCCATACGGGTGACTGGAGACATTTCCACAATTTTACATATTCGGACAACTTCTTTTGTTCGGAGCCGCACCTCTGGCTTCTGCTGGCAGAATGTGTGACTCGATAAAGCCGCAGTCACACTCCAAACTAATTAATTCAAGCGAAATTCAATGAAAAATAATAAAATTGCAATGAATGAATTGCAGATTTTCAACTGTTAATGTTATATTTTGGTGCAGATATCGATTTCTAGAAAGATGGCCAATCGCGGTCGAGTGGCCGCCGCTGTGGCCGCGCCTTTATGGGCATTGTGTCCCTGTTGTAAGTGGGTGAACAGAGTGGTAGGTTGTTGATGAGTCGGTAGCCGGTAGTCGGTAGGGACAAAGGGCCAGTGTGGTGTCGGAGCGGTGATTACCGCCAGTGATGGATGGCGGAATGCTGATCTCTGCACAACGACGCCGGTATCTAAACACCAGCTCAAAATATGGCCAATCGTTTGCCATCGTGTACCGTACTGGAGTCTCCGCGCAATCTGCAAACATGACTAGTTTTGCATGTGGTATGACTTGGTTAGCGGATAATGCAGGGGAGCTGCAAGTGCATCGGAAATTAACTTAAAAAGTTCTGCATACGGATGAAAATGGAGGTGATGATTTTGGATTCTTCTGCATAAAGCGGTGCCCTTATTTATTTATTTATTTTTTAATTATGACAATGCGTGATTGGCCTTACGAAATAACCCAGGTCGCCAATCACACATAAAAACATAATAATAATATAAAAAAACAACATGTATTACAATTAAGAGAAGAAAAGAATTATAAAATCATATATAAAATATCAACAAAACTTCAAGTGGTTGAGCAGAGTTACCGGAGAGTTTCTGAGAGCACCTTTCCTCACATTTGGCGGAAGAAAAAGCACACGCGAACGAGCTCGATGGTAGTGAGGTGGCGCCTATAAGGGCAACTCGCACAGTACAAGGGGGATATGTACTGCGGCAACCAACAGCTCGAAGAAGTGCTTTGCTAAGTAAATCGATCATCTTTTCTCGAGGATTACATACCCCAGGCAGCCCTGCGCTGGGGTATAAACTTGGGAAGAATCCAAACTCCCTCATGTAGAGATACCTAAGAAATTTCTTCTGTATCTTCTCTAATCTGAGGGAATTCGAGACGTCATAAGGCGCCCATATAATGGAACCCGATTCGAGCAAGCTCCGAACCAATGCATCGTATAGCACTCGTATGACTAAGGTGCTACGTATGTGATGAGAATTTCTCAAGACGAAGCCCAACATTCTTGACGATCTCATGCACACGTCCGATACATGTAAACTAAATTTTAACTTAGAATCAAACAAAATACTCAGATCATTAACAGACGATTGCTTAGGAAGAGTTACATTCTCGAGACTGTACTTAAAGATGATGGACTCTTTTGATTTAGAAAATGTCATTGTTTGACATTTTCCAATACTTAATGGAAGACGATTTAGTATTGACCAATGTCTTAGGATCATGACTATTCTTGACCCGTATACTCATGAGTAATGTTCTCCAAGATCCTCATTATTTTACATCCGGCATCGGAGAGGATTGACACCTTTCAACCGTATCCTTATATATTATCAAGCGCGATGAGCGTCTCCGGGTTATAATTTTTTCTAGCTAAATGTCCAAAGTAGGAAAGAATCCTTTTTGAGACCTGAGGAGGAGAGTATGTCTTCTTTTTGTGTTACCCAGTTCTTCTAAGATAGAAACGTTTGTGCATTCAGCGGTCTATGGTTTTCTCAGCATGCATAATAGGTCGCCAATAAATGTCATTTTTTTCTTCATTCTTCCCTAATGGTCCAGGTTTCTACGCCACGTACAATAATCTTTTTATTTTAATAATAATAAAATTATTATTAAAATTAACTACATCTTTCTTCAGAAATAGATGTTTCTATCAATAGAGATATCCGGTATAGATACTATTACATTAATTCAAAATAATAAAGAAAAAATTACAGTGAAAGATTTCTTGCACTATTTTATCTACAAGAACAAAAGCTTTTTGTAATAATATTTGAGAATTTTTTTTTTTTTAATTTAAACTTTTTTTAATCCTAAAATTACATAGTTACTCCGATTTATTAATATTATAAATTGAGATTTCCAGTATTTTTTTCAATATTATAAAAGAATGAAAAACAAATATTCCAAAGACATCATTAAAAATATTTTTAGAATCGTGAAACATCGTTCCAGTTTATAAAAGTACGGTTTTAGTGACATAAATAGTTGGAAAATTATTCCTAAAACTGATATATAGTCAGCTTTATAATAAAATTGAGTAATTTTATAAAATAAATTAATTTAAAAGATCGGAGGATGAAATACAGGATCGTCCTCTTAAATAATGAACATGTGTAAAAAAATACAGAAAATGCTATTTGAAGACATTTTATATAATTTAAATAAGAAAATCATAGGACCCCTTATAATAAAAAAACATTTATTATATAAATAAGAATTAGGATTTTAAAGTTTTTCCTTAATTAGCGTCTCTCGGCGCACCTAATCTTTCGGCGCCTGTGTGCGCCGCATAATCTGGCCGTATGAACGTCGTGTCCCTGGAAGTATGCCTTCTCTGTCTGTTTATACTCAGTGTCGATCTGGACCGTCAACGCGTACGAAATTTATATGCTGTCAAAATGTTTTCTCGCTACAAATGCTTCGTTTGAAAATATAATAGTATCCAGTAGCAGAAGATACAGAAGTAAATACAGTTACAGTCAATCCTCGACTTAAGCGATTTTTAAAAAATGCGAAATAAACGCGAAATTTATAGAGCAGTTAGTAATGAACAAAAGAAAAGGGCTAAAAAACAATTAACACTAGACCGATACTTGAAGTAGTTTGTCCATAAATATATGTATGTACATTCTGTGTGCAATATGTCCAATAAATGTGTGCAATAAATAATATTTTCTGGAGTGCATATATTAGAGGGACCGAACAGTAAGAAGTAAGAAAAAGAAGTAATCAAAATTTTCTTTTGCTGGCGAAAAGCATTTATTTATTAAAAAAAAACCAACAAAATACTTAAACACTTTTTGCAAGCGTAAAGGCAGTTGGTTGATTCTTTTTTTAATAAAATCCTTCGATTTATCATTGTAAAACTTTTCCAAGTGGGTATTCACTTCTTTAACATTATTATTTTTTTATCTCTTGACATGTATGCTCTAACGATCTGAAAAGGTGGGAATTCGCTCGAGTTGTTCACAATACACTGTCACTGTACAGGGTCAGACCAGGTTCAAGCAATTCATAGGGTATAATTCCAAAAAAATCCCACCACACACAAACTTCTCCTTCAAAAGGATCTTCTTTATTATTAGTGTTAGTAAGTCGAGAGGTCGGAATAGGTACTTCTCCGGAAGAAAGCCATTGTTTTTTATACAGGCTTATGGTATAGCATCCACTTCTCATCTCCAGTTACAATTCGCCGTAAAAACGGATCGGCTTCATACCGAGACAAAAGAGTAGAGCTTAATTTTTGAATTAATATTTTTTTTCGTAATTTATAATTTTAACGTAATAACAAAATTTACGTGTTACGTGCATAGAAAATAATTTGATTACTTTTCGGTCCCCCTAATAAATATAGATTTATTTCATTTTAACCTATCCTTTGAAACTAAAACACAAGTTTCCTGCTTTCCTCGACTTATATTTCAACGACTTATACTTATATTTAAATACAGTAAGTCGAGGACTGACTGTATTTAAATATACCAAAAAAATACAGGAGAAGAATCACCATGCCGTTGATGATGCCTGTCGAAACAATAGCCCAAAACGTAAACAGATTTTTTAGAGATAATAAATATTTATTGTGACATTTTTATGTTTATTAAAAAACGGTTTAACGACTCAACGGCTCGAGAGCAAGATTGAGCTATAGATGTCATCTCAGCAATAATTTCATTGAAGCCCGACAGATAATCGGCTCGTTGATTCGCCAACGACCGTTGCCAGCGGATGATCTGCTAGATGGCGACACCGAAGCGGTCCTCGGTTCAAAGGCGCCGATTTTAAATGATGCTGGTTTCTTTGGCCGTTTGATCGAGTTCACACTCTGAATGCTTCTCGATCTTTTTAGCGCTGACCGGTTTGCGAGATTCTCTTTTTTATTTCTTGACACTTTGTCTCTCATTGTCTCCATTGTGTGAGGTGTAATATATTTGCCCTTGCGAGGCATATAGCCGCTCCGCTACCAATTGATATTTCTTTATTCCGGCCCTTCCAACGGCCGCCGCCACATTCCTGAAAAAAAGGCAAATAAAAAAAACGCACAAAATAATAATAACGTCTTCAGTTTCAACACGTTATTATTTATAATAAACACGTTAATTCTGTTAAGATTTCGTCGGATTGCATAACCTTTCTTTAATATAATTGCGCTATAAATATTTCATATTTTTTTTGCCCGGCTTGACTGCGTGCAAATTCACAGTTGTCACACTGTGTGCATGCACATGAGCATGGTCATTTTTTTGCTATGGGACAATACATAAATTGTTAGACATGGCCATGTACCGAGACAAATATTTGTCCGGTGTAAATTGCGCGAGCGTTGGCCGAGCCGCATACAAAGTGCGCGGGTTTCGCGCTCACTCCTCTCGCGCGTTCGAGTCTCTCGCGGTTTTTGCGAGACTGACCGACGACTTGTGCTAATGGGGTAAGCTCAATAAAATCACTATAAATCAAAACGTATGATGTGGCAACTGGACTCGGAAATATGGCGGGAATAATTTCTGGCGAATTATTTAAATGTGCGACGACGGCAAAAAGCCGTTTTCGCGATATGTGCAATGCTCCGCTATACTAGGAATTCTTTGATCGTGGTCTGTGTATCTGATAGATTTATGTCGCAATTAAATCTCAAATTACATTATAATCAACGCGAAATATTGTCGCGTGTTAATGCTATGTTTCGTACTTTTATTTATGAATAATGGCAACGGTCTTAAAAAAAATGTGATGATTATATGAACAATGGGTTCATACAAAATGTTATCCGACTAGAAAATCGTGAATCGCAAGATTCGAGATAAATGAATCTACTGTTTTGGTAATATTAGTATGCTAAAAAAGTGATGTTAAATCTTATAAAATAGAAAAAATAAACTTAAACAACAAGCATAATGTACATACTAATTTCTCGGCTGAAAATTATTAATATATCGTGTCGCTAACTATTTTATTCCGTTCGAGTACCATTGTCCCTTGAGAAGAAAAACCCTAAATATTAAATGTAAGATACGATTACGCTGATTAGCCACATAACAGAAAGATTCCAAATCACCAATCACTCATATAAAGATTCTAAAGATGCAAGAGGACTGAGTCTCTCACACTTATATTCTCCTCAGTGTCAAAACTTGACACTGGCTAATTTTAATATTATTTCAGTTGCATTGAAATTTATGTTACTTATTCAACGAATTAATTAATTCCAACGCCTACCTTTATAAAAAATATTTACATGCGGAGGTAATGGGTCTTTTTCACTTACATACCCCCCTGACTAATGTTAAAAAGAATTTCTTGAGTTCATAGTTATTAGAAATAATATGCATGTTACCCACAAGCATATTTTCTCGCGAGTAGAACCAATACATCATGGGAAGGAAAACCCTAAAATTAAGGTCAATAATCGACTTAGTTACGTGACTTTTTCTTCGTCTTCTTCCTTACTGAGATGACCTCTCCTTTAGAAAGGTCATTAACGTGATAAAAGGATTGGAAATTCTTTGGAAAGAAAGGCGCCAAAACCGCTATACAGAAGAGGCGAGCGAACGCCGAGACAACCCCTCTGGACACAGCAAGAAGGGTAAAACCCTCAGCGAGTGAGTGTCTCGTGGCTGGCAAATGACAATGATGATAACAAGGTATTTTTCAAAAAAAAAAACGTTTTTCAGATAAAAAATACATATGTGCAAAAACTTATCTAATCTTTAAAGCACTTCTGGGATGCAATTTAATGTATTGAATTTAGCTCTAATTTATGTTTCATCTGGCAAAAACATCTAGTTTCATGTTCTTTGTATTCGGAAAAAAATTACATTGTTTTTTAATAAGAAAAACATCGCCAAACCCACACTGAAACGATGACAGTTTTTTAAACTTCTTAAAACTTAACAACTCCAGTGGATATTTATTTCAGAAATCTTCATTCAATCAATCCAGACTTAATCTGATTGTTATTAGACAATATTTTTATCATATCGTTTAGATAATAAGTTTATCTCTTCAAAACAACAATTTTATCAGCATCATATCAGTATCAGCACCATATGTTCTTTTTTATATAATTTTATTGTGTTTTTCATACACTTTGAAGATCAATCTGTACGAGCTTCCGTTTGCATACTTCAATCAAAATAATTATAAATATCAGACTTGTCAAATCAACTCTTTTACCTAGGCTTTTTTCCTAATTTTGAGTCGTCGTAAGCAAGCTATAAAAATAATTCATACGTTAACTTATGTTATGATTCTAACACTTACCATTTGAGTAACAGATTTAATTCTCGACGTCGCCAAGGGCGGTTCATTTTAGTGCACTTCATGATAACCACACATTTCACCTACTGTACCAAAAATTCCATAATGATCTTTTTATTCATTTATTTACAAATAATAAATAGCAGAATTTCATTCTTTTTTTTTTAATTTTTCCTTAGTTACTATTTGTTTGTTTTGTGCGTAAGTATACATATTTTGTTAAAAAATCAGCATATTAATATATGTTAAACATAAGCATTAAGAAATGGTATACATCGTCTTTTACATATATTTAAAATATTAATAATCATTCATTTATTAATAAAATAAGCATGAGTGGCAGGATTTGTACATAGCAAAATAATTATGAAATTATATATAAACGAGTTATCATTATATATTTATATAAACTATTTAATTATAATTGGTGTTAAATCGTGTCTTTAATATTAATATATAAGTTGGATAACCTTTACAGATATATGGATTACAGATAAATAATAATAATTTGCATATGCTTTTATTGAGAAATCTACAGATCAGTAGATCATATATTAATTCGAGAATTTTATGTTCCAGAAAAGGTATTTATTTATTTGTCGTATGAATACAGAATACATGGTTTTATTTATAATCAACAGTCGTATAATAATAAATAATAATAATATTAATAACAATAATCTATAATAATAAAAATAATAGTAATATAAATAATAATTGTGAAAATAGTAATTAAGAGGTGATGGGATGGCAGGATATCGGGGTGTAATGATGCGTTGGTCAAGTTAGATGATGATCAAGTTCACGTGCAGAAAAGGTAATTTACTTATGATAGTAGATAAATGCCTCCTAAATTAACTGCAGACCTCTAGATACTTCCTGACGAACTGCAGGTCACTTCGGCTTTCGACCAGGTCACTTCATTTCTCATCAGCTTCTTCGCGTTTCTGAATTTATCGGAAAAGGTCTTAATTTTAAACACTCTTCCCGTGCATTTTTTTTTATATATAACTAGTTCCTTTGATAAGGTCTGGCACGACGGTCTAATTTTTAAACTTATCTCGGCTTGTTATCCCCTTCCATATATAAAATTGATTTAATTATTTTTAAAAAATCGATCCTTTGTCCGTCCGATTACGGCTGAAGCCCTCAAGGATAGAATCTCTCCCTACTCTCGTTCTGGATATACACGAGCGATATCACGATTCCAAAAATAAAAAAAATACCCTCTTGGCGCTTTACACCGATGACACTGCCATAATCAGCCTCAGTAGAAGCCCCAACCTTATACATAAAAAAATGGAAATATATTTAAAAAAACTTCAAAAGTGGTGTGACAAATGGGTTATTCAAATCAACCCCTCAAATACACAGGCAATTTTTTTTCTTTAAAAAGAATATCAAATCCGCCAAATGTTGAAATTAAAAATACCCTTATTCCGTGGAATTCTGAATCAAAGTACCTCAAAGTCACTTATACTGCCATCATCTGTCCTCAAATTTTATAGGCATCCCAAATCTGGGGCATGACACATTCTACACATATAAACAGAATCTTGATTTATTCGCAACACAGACGTACACAAATATCTAAAAATCCTCCCTCTTAAAGACCTTATTAAAAAATATGACACTCCTTTTTACGATAACCTTCATAAATTCATAAATATGAACCCATCCGTTTCCTCTCTTTCGGACTATGACTCCACATACTCCCAATTCTATCATAGAAATCGACTACCCAAAACTGTACTTCCTTAATACTATTTTTCCTCTGGATAATCATCTCACTTCAGTAACTCGAAGATCCAATATGTTTAGTTCTTGGACAAAAAATTCAAGAAGCATTCCATGGTTTAGTATGATGTTTTTGAGGGATCGTTTCCAACTAATTCTCAATTTTTTTCACATCACCGACAATATAAATGAATTTCTCCCGGGACATCCCAAAAATGATACTTGTGCAAGATTCAATCCATTAGTTGAACATGCCAATAGAGTTTTTGTGTTCATTACACTCCTCATCAACTACTGAGTATTGATAAGTCTTTGGTTGGGACAAATTGCCATACAATGCTCAAGCATAAATGAGGGGGTGAAGTTTTCGATGATATGCGATATCACAGTTATCTATCGCTTTGGATTTTTTTTGTTATAACGATGTATTATTTAATGCTGAAATTCTGTTGAATAATTTGTTTAATAAAAAAATTAAAAATATGCCACTCCTTATTACGATAACCTTCATAATATCATAAATATAAACCCATCCATTTCCTCCCTTTCTAACTATGACCCCATACACTCCCAGTCCTATCAAAGAATTTCACTACCAAAAATTGTTCTACGTCCTTAAAAAAAAGAAAAGAAGATGACACAAATAAAAATTCAGACTTCTTTTGCTCAATTTAATTAAAATCATTTTCAACTTAGCCTCAGATAATTTAAAAACGTCTTAACAACCAAAGCTTGGTTCTCTTCTTATGTCTTTTTTTCTCTCATTTAATTATAACATAATAGAGATTTTTTTGAACCGACTTCACTTCACTTCCGTGTTCATTAGCCTTAATTTTTTTTTTATAATATTTTATGTCTTTTATTTTATAATTTGGTTTTTCTTGTTGTTTTTCATACTCTTTTTTTATCTATTTTTCCGTTTATGTTTTACTTTCAAAAGCTGTCAACCACTTGAGCACCGACGAAATCTCTAGTGAATTAGAATGTTAAACGAAAAATAAAATAAAATAGAGCCCAATATACTCGGATACCTTTGCCTATGATGATAGTTGATAAATTATTATTTTTATAAAATACATTATTTGTAAAAAAAAAGCCTAGAATATAAGTTTCAGGGGTCGAGTATCTTTCACCTCACCTCTAAAACCATTTAAAATATCAATCCGTACATTTTGTCTTAAAAAATTATGTTTTTTTGCTTGTGTTCGAGAAATATGCCATGGCACATCCAGAATCGTCTTGTTGTCTGCAGATTTTTTTTATTAGACATTTTTTACTCTGCTGTTTTGGAAGAAATTTTATTGACCCGAGAAAAAAATAATTCCTAATATATTTTTATTTTTTTCCTTAAAATCATAGAGTAAATCGATCTGTAGAATATTTATTTATGTAATTGTATAATACAAGAGACATATAGCACATCAACTTGTACTGTTGAATATTTGTTTTTTATATCCATTAGCCAAATTCGGAGATCCGCTGGCTTCTAAAATTTAATATTCTTTACGTAACACGGCGCGTCTTCGTTTTTTTAGTCCATTTAACTTAAACTTCCATTTTTGTAATTCTTCAACGATTTTGGCTCCATCATCAACATTTTATTGGTGAATTGCTGTAAACAGCGGTGTCCTTACAAGGCACATAATCGAGGCTTTGACAAAAAGCGAATTATGCAAATTAATTTGGGAACAGTTTACATTGAGCTTTATTATTACAAAAATCAATAAAAACCTGTTTTTAAAGTAAGCACTTTTTTATGCACAGTAAATCTATTCGAAGGCACTAATTAGACGTGTTAATACGGATATAAACGCTGTTGACACTGGCAGGCGCAAAACAACAACACTCTCCATGTAAAAGAGCTCTGCAATTTTTTTCGAAAACCCGAGACCTCAACGCCAGACCTCGTGTCATTCCATAAATGGAAATTTCTTCTTTTTCTATCGGACGCCGGAGACATTTCCGCAACAGCCGGAGCCAATTTCATCGATGACAGTTTTTTTCTTCGCAAACGGTATAATTGATTCGACGACATGTCTTCGGTTAACAACGATAAAAATTACATAGACAATCAATTATTATTATTTATACGTTGGATTCGAAATTCGTCGGAGGATTTGCCGAATTTTGCATACATCCAGAGGCCGTCTATCCATTGTTCGACTTCCTAGTAAATAACATAGGCAGTCGGCAGGTCCTCATGATAATTTCGCAGAAATTTCGGCGCCAGCGTTTTTGTTAACACGGTGTCTTTTGTTGATTTTTTATTTCTTGGAGATGACTCCTTCATCCTGCTGGTGTTGGAGAACACAAATATTCGTAATTTCGCATTTCTACAAACAGGGTCGCGCATTTCGCACGAAAAATTAATTGATTTAAATTCGGCGCATAAATTAGAATCGATTTACATCCTCCGCGATGAAAATGCATTTTTTCTAATCCTTTCCTTGAACTAATCGGGAATATGTTCAGCCCTGTTGCCGATTCGGGATCGCATCAGAAATTCATCGACTACCTGCTTCCTAGGAGACATCTTGATTTCTAAGAAATTAAACAATGAATCCCATACACGATCGCAAAAAAAAATATTGTCGTATCGTCACAATCGAACTTTTACATATGTATGTTGTAATAATTCGTTTATATTCGGAAATGCATTTATTATTCAGTTGCATAATGAGCTCTGACGCAAGCTACGAATGCAATACACAATACGTATACTAAATTTATCTTTAATTTCATATTTTACACATCTTTTAAACCACCTAAAAAACTATTTTATAAACGAACGATTTAAAAAACATTTAAGGGCGAATAGTAATCATATGTTTTTGCTTCCGAAAAACATTTATTTATTAAAAAAATCTTATATACTAATCAACAAAATAATTTTCATAACGTTTTTCCAGCGGAAAAGCAGTTGGCCGATTCCTTTTTTTTTAAAAAACCCTTTGATTTATCTTTGAAAAACTTTTCCAAGTGCGTTTTCACTTCTCCGACATTATTATTTTTTTTACCTCTTAATGTATGCTCTGACGATCTGAAAAGGTGGTAATCCGACGATGCGAGATCCGGTGAAGATGGTGAATGAATTAAAAATTCCAATCCAAGTTCCCTTATTTTTCCTGTTATTTTTATAGCGTTAGGCTAAGGATAAGGATACTTTTTGTGACTGGACCAAAACAGCTAGTTTTTATGAGCTCTTGTTTCATTCGCTTGAGTTGTTCACAATATACTGTCGCTGTAACCGTCAGACCAGGTTCAACCAATTCATAGTGTATAATTCCAGAAAAATCCCACCACACACAAACTTCTTCTTCAAAGGGATCTTCTTTATTATTAGTGTTAGTAAGTCGAGAGGTCGGAACAGGTACTTCTCCGGAAGAAAGCCATTGTTTTTTATACAGGCTTATGGTATAGCATCCACTTCTCATCTCCAGTTACAATTCGCCGTAAAAACGGATCGGCTTCATACCGAGACAAATGAGTAGAGCCTAAATTTTTAAATAATATTTTTTTTCTTAATTTATAATTTTAACGTAATAACAAAACTTACGTGGTTACCATATTCTTTCCTGTGTTAAGGATCCTTTTTTTGTTATTGACTAAAACGGATCGTTTTTTATGAGCTCGAGTTGTTCATAATGCACTGTCGCTATAACGGTCAATGAACAATTCCAGAAAACTCCCATCACACACAAACAAGGACTTTTTTCATTGTTATTTAGGATTATTGAGAGGTCAGAACAGGTACTTCTCCGGAAGAAAGTCATTGTTTTTTTCATACAGGATTATTGTACAGCACCCAATTCTCATCTCCAGTTCAATTTGCCGCAAAAATGAATCGGTTTCATACCGAGACAAAAGAGACGTGCAGATGGTACGCCGTTGATCGGTCGCAGTCTCCGTCAATTCATGAGGAACCCAAATTCCTTGCCTGTACAATTTCCCTATGCGACGAAGATGATCCTGAACTATAGACCATGGACAGTGAATCTTCAATGATAATCCCTGAATTGTTTGACGAAGATCTGAATCCATCATCACCTTTTTTGGGGTCGTCCTCTTTGTGCGACATCTTTGAGATTCCTATTTTTATTTTTAAACTTTTTAAACCACCGATGACACTTGTTTAGTTTCAGAATATCCTCGTAAGTATCGGTGATTTTTTCACTACTTGGTTTGTCTTCATTCCTCGATCGAACAAAAATAGCATACAATGACGTAAGTGTGCGTCTTCTATTGTTGGCCTTGACGTCTTTCCCCCTTAGTAGAAAAATTAAATTTACAACCTTAGCTTTAACGTAATAACAAAACATCAGCAATTAATACATACTAAACATCAAAGAACGAATATGCAATGATGGATCTAAAAAATCCTGAAAAAGATGAGAGCTTTATATCGATCAAAAAGCTTCAATCCTGCTTCACAATTCGTAGCTAAATCATTCTAAGAATATAAAACGCTGTCTCACCCACTATATCTACTAAACGTCTTTCCAAAAGATAGTAAATTTCTTCAATAAATTATAATTTCCTAAAAGCCGCTTTCCCAATCGATTTCCGGAATTACGCGATCGAACCAGCGAGCGTTTCCGATCGTATTGATCGATAAAATATGGTCGGCGTATCCATTAGCCGAGCCATATTCCAAGAAATGAGTCCATTTTCCGACCATGTCGGCGCTAATTCGCCCGCGCGCATGATTCACGCGCAGCCAGGACCGCCCAACGCGTCCCCCCCCTGCCCGCCCGCGCCCCGTCACTGCGCGAGTGACAAGCCGCAAACGGGCCTCTGTCTTGCATATGATTATTTATTGTGCTACACATCCGGTAATGACCTCAGCTGCCAATAAATTTAGCCGATACTATAGCGCCGACTGATGGCCGCAGTAACGGCGCGTGCGCATAAATTTACTCGAAATTTAGATAATAATAGGGGTTGAACACTTTTGACGACATTGGACAAATGAATTACAGTTTGAAATTTATTGGTGAAATTATATAAACGAGATAGATGTTTGTATTATTGAAGATAAATTTGGCCTTGAATTTTTAACAATTCACGTATTCACGTAATCAGGAAAATGATAGTATGGGTAACGAATGATTAAATTAGTTTATTTTTAATAGAAAATGGATTAAGTATCCAGGAATCGTCCTCGATAGTCGGAAAATATTGCAAAAAAATTGGGGCAAATTATGTAGGTGTTCTATAAATACTTTCTTCCGTTTTTTAAGTTTTTCCTCTGGATAGCCATCTCACTTCAGTATGTAATAAAAGATCTGTATGTGTAATATTCATTTCATTGCAAAGAAATTAAAAAAATCTGTACTTTAAACTTCAGTGGAGATTGACTATCAATCGCCTTTCAATATGAAGTAGAGAAGTAGAAGCTGTTTAACCTAGCCTAAAGAATAAATATTATTAATAATCAATGACCTTTATCGTCCTCAATTGCGAATAAAAAAATAAAAACAACAGTATGCGTTTCTATTCGCTCCGTACGGGGCAAGAGCGAGAAAAAACATCGCGTGCAAGTGCGAGTGAAACCGCACATGTGTCAGAATGGGGGGCGAGCTCCGCGGTGCGTGCGGTGCGCGCGGCTCAGTTGCGGTGATCTGTCGCCGTGTGCGGACGTTAGTTGCGCATCGCGTTGATCCGTTGATTGCCGGGCCTTCTGGGATTACTACTCCAGAAATGCTACGATTTTTAAATTAATAATTGAAAGTAAAAATGTGTTGTTTAATTTATAAAAAATATACTGTAGCGGCGGCGTTGTATACGTTGCACGTGTTGTTTAAAAATGTTATATACCCCTGAAGCAATTACCCTACAGACGGTTTAAAATGTACTACGATTTCAGATCCGTCGGATCCGGAAATTCTCGCTAATGTAGAAAAATCCGATATATCCGATATATAGTAGAAAAATTCAAAATTTGATTGATATTTTGGATTTTTCTACTAATATATATCATGAATAACTATTTTTATTCTTAGAATAATCTATATTTTTTTAGAATAATTCATCAATATCTTGTCTTGAAATATTAGGTGTCTATTTTCATACAAAATAGGCACATCGGCTAGAGCAGTTGGTTTCGAGCCGCCGTGATCGATCGGTTAAATAAAAAACACCATTTAAATGTTCGAAAAACGTGGTAAAAATTACAGAAAAATAGAAGGATTTATAACTCGGACCGTGGTGAGCCTTTTTCATAGTTTAAAACACACATTGACAAACAACACGCTCCCTGAGGAGCGCTTGTGGCCATGACGGCCATGCTGGCCACGACAGCATGACAGGGAGCCTCGAAATTAGACCACCTTTGACAGGCGGACGTGGCGGACACAGCACCATTGGATACCCTAGACCAGTGGTTCTTAACCTGGTTCGATCGAACCCCAGGGGTTTGGTGGAGGTCAAAACACACACCCGACTTATTGTACGATCTTATGAAAAATGATACGACGTATGATATAAGGGTTCGGTGAACGCGCATATGAAACTGTTGGGGTTCAGTACCCCCAACAAGGCTAAGAGCCACTGCCCTAGACGAATTAGTTTAGGCCAAACCTAAGTAGGTAAAGGTATTGGGTTAAAGGAGGAGATTCTTGCTTCAACTTGGCCGGCTTAGACTATGAATGCCCTGTAGGCAGGGTCATTAGAAATGAGATCTTGGTGGCAGACGGGGTCAGGGGTCCGGGGACGGGGTCAGGGGTCAGGGGTCTTACCACGTTAAATAAAGTTCTCTCTCAGTAGATAATTCTGTATAGTCCCACAAAATATGCTCCGAGGATTGTTCAAGATCACCACAGAAGGGGTTTAGGGTCGTTCTTCAAGGATCATCATCAGCATAAAACGATAGCACGGATAAACGACTTTTTCTTCAGGCATTATTTAGTGGCGAAGATTAGTCGAAGTCGGTCCCTCGAGCCGCTGAATTCATCGAGGAAGGTAAATTGATTTAGTGCGGATGGGGCACCGCGAGCCGCCCGTGGTCCAGCGGCGCGAGATCAAAGAGCGGTCGGCCGAGGGCACACCTCAATGAATCGAAAAGCTAACAATTACGCAATAACTTCACTTTAATGGGCGCTCTCCCAGCGCCGGTGATTAAAACACGGTCACATGCGCTCGTTACAATTAACAGGGGACGGCGGCGGCGTCGCCGACGACGACGCCGCGGGACGCCGGATAAATATTGCATGAGGCGAGCGGTGACCCCGCCGGCTGACCCCGTGATTTAGCACGTGTCGGCCCGTGGGAAGGCAGGCCGGTAGCGGGAACGGTAACCGTCACCGGGCCATCCTTCACGGTGTCGGATCTGCGCAGATAGCCGGCTGCGCGGCTCACTACGTGGCCTGTCGCAGATATTAACAACGTTATTATAATCGCATACACGTATTTATGCGACGCGCACAGCCGCCGAGATCCTTGCGACCCGACAATTTCAATAATTCATGTTTGCGACTCGGCTCGCTCATAATCTCGCCGCGCATACCCAAGTTCAGAGAGGTGAACAATTTTACCAAATACTACGGCGTCGCCCCTGGCGGATAATTTCGTGGAGGGCAGAATGCCGGGCCGTCAAAAAAGCACTCAAAAAGCTTGGTGCTTCGAAGAAGACGAATATCGTGCCGCATCTCAATTCGTAGAATCATTACTTGGAAAAAATGCAACACCTGACATCTAAAATTGTATACAGTATTTTACGTCAAATACACCCTTTTGCAAATCAAATACAACTTTTAGCAAATCAAATTGATCCTTTTAAAAATTAAGTTAAACAAGTAAGTAAAAATCCCTAAAGCATTTCGCTTAGAGTTTCATGCTACCGAAAAGCCAATATTTTGGCGTCTATTAAACTGTTAAATGAAAATTCCCGTTTAATATATGAGTAGTGTTTCTGCTCGAGAATTTCCTAAAGAATTTTCCTATATATAACATATCTCGATTTTCGAGATATGTTTTATATTTATTATACCCTGTTTTACTATTTTTTTCTACCACAAACATTATTATATATTAAATTCGCCGATTTTATTTTATTATTATTAATTAACTAGCACAATCTGTAAACTTTTACTATAAGTTGCCTTTATCCTAATTATTGATATGTAGAGAAAGGATCCAGTGATCGAAGGCGAAGTCCTTAATTAAGATTTTTTTTAAATATCGAATGTTTTGCTCCTTTTAAACGCCTCTTCGTACTTGAAATTTTCTCTTTCATGCCGGTTTGTAGGGAAGATTTTTTAGTCTTAGTTTTTTGTAAAGAGTTTCCTCTCTTGGTCATTGCTGGCATTGGACATACATCTTCTAGATTGTGTCCAGGCAAGTAGAAGGGGGTTTGTCTCGGTATTCGTTTATTCTCTTATCTAAGGCGTTATCTGCGTATAACGAGTCACGAGTGACAAGTAGCGATCGACCACACACATACCTATAAAGATATAGACAGGCATACATATGCACATCTGCCCGAAACGGGTCTCAACTAGCCGGTCGCAAGTGATTATTAGCCCTGTCGCACAATAGCAATCCTTTCAACGTGGGAAAGACCTACTCAGAGACCCCTAGAAAGAAGGAACAGGAGCGAAAGTGTCGAAACTAGACCAATTATTGGTCAAAAAATTAAGGTTTTCCTTCTCAGGGTATACTGTCTCTGTGGTGGGAAATTCATTAGAGATCAGATTTATTTATGCACATAAGGATATATTCCTAGATATTTGACTGAGTCTGTCTTAAGCAGTAGCTCACCATCGATGCTTACAGATGGGCAGCTTCCCTTGCTTAGGGCGAAAGTTATATGGTTTTAGTATAATTTTACACATTTTTAGCCAACGGTGAATATCTGTCAGACTTTCTTGAAACTTATTGGATGCTTAGCTTGCTAGAACTTATAAATTGCTAAAAGTATGGAACAGCATTTTCTTACTTATGCTTCCAACCCACAATTAATGTCGTTTTTAGATGCGCTATCTTTAAAATAGTCTCCTTCGGTCTGTCCAACAACATCTCGGAACAACATCTGCGGAGCTGTATACTTTTTCAATATCATTTGAAAAAGAAAGCGACAGAGGCTACGAAGGATATTTGCGAGATTTACGGTGACATATTGGATGTCTGGAAATGCCAACGATGGTTCAAAAAAATTAAAACTGATAATTTGTGTTTGGAAAATGAGCCTCATAGTGAACGACTCATCCTGGCGGATGAAGCAGCCGTGAATTCTGCAATCGAAGACGATCCGATGTTGACCATTGAACAATTATCGGAAAAGGTCGATACATCCTGGTCCAATACTCAGAGGATCCTAAAGAAGTTGGGAAAGACTAAAAAAGAAGATGTTTGGGTCCCACACGCATTCACGTGTGACCTCATGTTGCGAAATTGACGTGTGAAAAAATTCAGGATCTTGGATGGGTCACCTCTTGCATCCTCCATACTCGCCGGATCTCGCACCATCTGATTTTGACTAATTCTATGGAACATTTTCTATGAGATCAAAATGTCAATTCTTTAGAAGAGGTGAATACAGTTCTTTCAGGCTATTTTCAATCAAAACCCGCAGAGTTCTACGAGAAGGGCATGGGTGATTTGAAAGAAAAGTGGCACAAGGTTATAGATAATATGGGAAATTATTTTGTATAAGAAAAGTTAAATGAAGTATAAGAAAAAATGTTTTTAATTTCATTGAAAAAAAAAAAACGACATTACTAATGGGTACCCCTAATAGAAAGACGTCACGTTTAATAATCTAATCCAATGTTTCCGTATTTAACGACTTTAGAATTACATATTGGTTGATTAATGTTATATGTATTTTTAAAAGAATTAAGCAAAAAACCACCAAATCATACTGATGCTAAATTTTCGTGTCACGATTTCGCGCATATTATTAACTAAATCAGTATTTGATATTAAAAGTAAATGTAGTTCCATGGATTATGATTAGTCGATCACGATCGACAGTTATCGACCGCTGTATTCGAACACCGTGTTACTGGGAAGCCATACGATTGTGAATTAAATGAATAATTAACGTTTTCCTCGTTTCCTATAGTGCAACCGGTTATCTTTATTACTTCATTAGATTCCCGTCTTCTAACTCAGTCCAATAAAGAACCAGTACAATGTACGACACGGATAGTAATAAAGTTTAACACACTTGAAAAATATACGCATAAATCTCGATCAGATAATTGCAATTGATTGTAATATTACGTATATCTATATAAAAAATTAAATAATACGTAAGAGGAGATTACCATATGTATTTTTGTCCATGCACCCCCATTCCGGCGTATTAGTTCTGGAAATGCCGTATTATACCGGCGTTCATCCCTCATAATATTATACTGGGATTTCGAGATGGTCCTGGGAGATCTGCCGAGCCCCGCTGGGGATCTCTCAGATTCGCTCTGCGGTGGTCAATGCCACCCCAACAATTTATTGAATAGCCCAAGATAAGCTCTGGATCCCAAATAAAAACCGACCGGCAATTTGACCGTGTCCAATTGACGTATACCACAGCGACATGTTAATATCGCATGGAGAGCGACGGGGGAGGAGTGAGGCGCGGGGGGTGGGGTGGATATGCGAATTTGCAGGGGGAGCGCAAAATCCGCCACTATCGCCGCCAAACTACGACAATGAATTATTTATTCGGAATGGATGTTGTAAATACGGGGTCCCCCTTGCTATTGTTTTTTTTTATCGTTTCTATATAAAAAAAAATAAGTATATATTTGTATTCAATATATTCCTGATCCTTAAATGTATTCAACGATTTAAATTTGCAAATTTATTTATTTAATACAATTACTACTGTAATAAAATATGCATATTGTGTGAAAATATGCGCAGGGTCGCACAGGGTCGCCGACCCGGAAATTTTTTTGGACCCGGGTCGTCGAGTTTATTGTTCACTGTAAATATTTTCACAATTCTTCACATGATTATCAATCAGGTTCGTGATTTTTAAACCTTATAAAATTAAGATAAATTAAGATAAAATCATCTTATAATAACAATAAATCCCTATTTTCTAACTGAGATATGAACAGTTTGAACCTTGTTCATTAAAAAAAAAAATATTACCAAGTGAATATAAAATATCTAAAACCTGATTTAATCATATTTATTTAATCAAATTTGGAGCACTATGTCAAAAAAAAATCTATAAATTTAAGCGTAAAGATAAATTTAAATAAATAAATGTTGTAAGCATTTTCTATCCTTCTCCACACTTAAAATATTTACTTGTGGCCTATTGAAATCAGCGCGTAAATAAATTCCGTCTTTGGGTCATGACTTTTGGCCTTCAGAGTTACCTAACAAAGTCTCTTGGCCCATGAGTCATGGCCTTCAGAGTGGAAAGGGTTATTTTAAATGAATTGATGGTTTTTACTAAGCTATAAAATAGTTTATTCATGGCTTTTGGTTTAGAATTTAGATCATTGTTTTAAAAATAATAACGTCCTTTCAATAGATAGTTCATTTTCTTGTTCCAAATATTGATAATTTTCCAAAATCTACTCAGAATCTGTTCTCTAGACAGCGTACATCGCAATGAAGGACAAGCTCATCATATGCTAAATCTAACAACTGATAATTTTCTCTGAATTCTCATCTGTTTAATGTTCTTCCTGTAAGTTTATTGTCAAATCTTTTGTAACATAATATGCTGCATATTTAAAGTTTTTCTATAGGGTGCCTCTCTAGTGGCATTGGCGTTACCAATCACTGACAGCGTTCCGTCAGTACACACACTGATGAGTTTACTAAATAGTCATATATGATTTTACGGTGGATCGCATAAAAAGATCTTCCAAAAATTCACGAGTAGCTATAAACAATATATGTCAAAACTCATTTTAAAAAAATTATGTATGATGAAAAAAATGCATAAAAAAATAAAGAAAATTATATTTTGGGCGCCACCACACTATCATCAAGCTCGTTCGCGTGTGCTTTTTCTTCCGCTAAATGTGAGGACAGGTGCTCTCGGAAACTCTCCGGTAACCAGAGCTATCACTTTGCCCAACCACTTGGGCGACTATGTGGACTTATTTGATGTTAAATAGCGCCATTTCGTCCATCTTTCACAATTTTATATAACGGACTAACTAATGATGGTATTTCCTTATAAAATATACAATGTACAAAAAAAATCGAACAAAAACAGGTTTGATATTTATCTAATTTAAGATTTTTAGGGATTTTTTTTTTATAAATTATGTCTGATCCTCTTGTTTTGCGATTCAATGATTAGACTACAAAATAGATACGTTACAGATGCTACAGTTTTATTACGTCAAATACACCCTTTTGCAAATCAAATGCATCCTTTGCAAATCAAATACACCCTTTTGCATATCAAATACACCCTTTTGCAAATCCAATACAACTTTTTACAAATCAAATACAACTTTTTACATATCAAATTGGTGTACATACAACTTTTTTTCAAAAAAACAAACATGTTTTTTTTGTATTGTAGTAAAAATACAATAATAAATTGGGATTTTATTTTTTTGTTTATGTCGTGATAGTTTTCGCATTTAGAATGTAAAACGCAATAAAAATGTATTACTCACATATTAATACATTACTGGAGTGATGCTTTAAGATCTTTGATGCCGTCTGTCTGCCTTTTGAAATGCGGCTTCATTCATTTTGTTGTCAAACTTCAAAGGCCCTGGCCATCCGTCTGTCTTTGAATGTATCCGCACGTACTACATCGCAAAAATCCACCGGCGCAAATTTCGCAAATACCCGGAATAAATCTGAATTTATTGAAAACACACAATTGGCAAATATAGAAAGAATCTCTAATTTAGAGCGACGGGGAAGAAAAATTTCATAAGTCTGTCTCCGGTCGGAATATATTGTCATTCATATCACGGTCAACGCTGTTAACATTCCAGACGTCCCCCTCGAAACCACAATCTCCAACCTTCATATAAATATATATACTATATGCACGCGGTACGGCTATAAAGTGATGGGACCGAAATAAAAAAAGCATTACGTCGAGCCAAAAACGGACACAGATTCAAATCCAATAACCGTTTTAATGAGAGAGATTTGAAAATTTCACGACGTTGATATTAAAAAAAAAATACCCTAACACTGCATTATATGGCCAGCTTATTCCCCCCACGCATTAATGTGTCCGATCAAATTTTCCACTGCAAATCCTAGATCTGGAATTAATCATGTCTCTCCATATCCGGATCCCGTCCAATTACATTGTAGTGATACCAAAGCGACCGCGTCTAATGTATTTAATCAAAATAATCCCATATACATTACGTATTTTTATTTATTTATTAACCTAGCCATGCCGATGGGGTCTATTTGGGACCCCAAATTTTTATTTTTTTATTTGTCTAAAAAAGTCTAAAGAATAAATATTATAAATAGTCATTAGTCATAATATGCGTTTCTATTCCGTACCGGATGCGAGCGAGAAAAATATCGCAGATTTACAAGTGCTTCGTTACAGCATAATAAGAAAATCCTGTCTCGCACAAATACGTTGTAGATAACGAATGTAAAAAATAATAGCATTCAGATATTCGAGACAAACTCGCCTAGAAATCAGCTTTTGACAGATCTTCGAAAATTTGTTTCAAACCAGTCACTAACTAAATAAATTAGATTTTCATCATTACCAGCAGGCTGGTTTTTAACCTAGATCTTTAACTTGGATCTTTAACCTAGCCGTGCCAATATTTGGGCTATTTGGGACCTTTTGTATTTATCAAAAAACCTTTTAGTATTTATCTAAAAAAGTCAAAAGAATAAATATTATAAATTATCAATGACCTTTATTGTCCGCAATTGCGAAAAATAAATAAAAACAACAATATGCGTTTCTCTTCGCTCCGTATGCGAGTGAGAAAAAACATTGCGCATGTGCAGGTGCGAGTAAATCGCAGACGTGTCTCAGCGTAGCGTTTTTGTATTTTTCTATTAATATATATTTTAAATAACTATTTTTATTCTCAGAAATATATACTAATTAATGGCAAAGAAGCAATGCTAAATTTGTCATTAACTCAGCCGTGCCGATGGGGTCTATTTAGGACTCCTAGTTTTTGATTTTTCTCGAATAATTCTTTTAATATGAATCTAGTTATAATAATATGTATTATAACTATTTGTATTTGTTTAAAACGTCTAAAAGATATATATTATAAATAGTCATTGCCTTGATAAAAGCAACAATATTCGCTTCTGTAGCTACGGGCGCGGTGTTTTTTCTCGCTCGCATCCATAACGATATGCCAAGTGCGAGTCAAATATATATCAGTGACACGTACCAGTGTGGGCGGAACATCGTCGGGTGCGCGTGCTATTTACGCGTCATATTGATCAGTTTAAAAATCCAAAATATTAATATTAGTGTTAAATAAAATTAAATATTAATATAAAATTAGAATATTCCATTTTAAAAAAAATATCAAGATATTGATAGGATTTCATGAATATCTTGACTTGAAATTCTTGGGGTCTATTTTCCCTTATAAATAAACCCCCTTCGGACGAAGCGGTTGGTTTCGAGCCACTATTGTTTGTATTATCATAAGTTTCTTACATGCACAACATTTTTAAATTTGTAGCTGGCCCGTTGTAAAAAAAGGTTGCTCACCCCTGTTCTTAATAGGTTGGTTTTTAGCCTTGGTATCGGTTAAATTGTATTTTATTTATTATTATTATTGAGTGTATTTATTATAAATAAATTAATATCGATTTAATTAATTTAATAGTAAATATATCGTGAGTGTGTGAGTTCACTGCAACAATACGGGGTCACTATCAGTTACAGATGTCAAATACAAGTTGTCTTTGGAAGTGACTTGCGAAGAATGATAAGTCAAAAGGGTGTATAATCGTTAGGGGAGCCCACAGTATCACAGTTACACCAATATGGACACATTTAATAAAAAAAAATACGTGCGCAAAATAACCCCGAGCGTGCGTCGATGCGTCGACTTCGGCCAAAAAAAAAACAAATGAATCACGAAACAATTGAACGTCACATGTGCGCAATGTAACCCCGTCGAACGCGGGATGCTTTGCGCTTTTCTGACTTCTGCCGGATTGTCGCGGTCCAGGAAACAGGAAAATGAGACCATATGCTTGAGATCCCACCCCTGAAGCAGGGGTCTGTCCGGCACGGAAGCGTCCCCCGGGAAGCAAATAAATATGATGCATATCTGGACATAAGAGATGCTCTTTTATGACCGCAAATGTTATCTGCTTGTAATATTTTACAAGGAAATCGCCAAATTTGTGGCGGAGAAAATTGATCAGATTTATGGGCATATGCGCGTGTGTGTGTATGAGTGACAATTTCAAATGCGACAATGGGAAGAATAAAAAAATGTTTGTGTCCGTTTAAAAGAGACACACCCTAAACACCGGTTTCGACCTCATCATCATGACAAAACGCCAATTTTCACACTCGAATGACCTCCAGGAAGTGTCAAAACATTATAATTCTACATTTGATACTCGACGACATGAGTTTCTGGCAAAGCGGGGAACACACTCGTATCAATATTAAAAATATTAAACTCGATATATATTTAATTTCGTTGCCAAGAAAAACGGTTTCGTTAATTTTATGTTGAGAAAATGGATGGTTGGTTTTTCCTGTTGATTTTTTGCATACGCCGCATATAAATATTGATATTAGAGCTTGTATAAGATAAACAATATAAAGCAAACAAGCGGTTGAATTTTTATGTACATATTAAGTTCGTTTATTTTTGTACTTATAACTTTAGACTTAATAAATATATTGATAAAAAAATTATGACTATTTTTTTATGTCGTTTTCAGTTTTTTTTTTCATATTCGGGAAAAGGAAAAAGTCATAATGAGTCTTATCAGATTTTGAGTTAAAAAATCCAAGTTGTCCTTTTTGACACGTCGCACAGTGGGCAGAATCATGAACTTTCCTGCCAAAAATCTGTAACTTTTTTCTATTTGAGCTAAAATTATGAAATTTGAATTAAATATAAGTGAAGATATATCCTTTCATAATAAAATTTAAAAATATATTTCTAAATAATGTTACTACGATAATATTTCAATGGCATTTTTTGATAATAGTAAACTTTAGAAATTTATATATTACAAAATAAAATAAACTAATAATAAAAAAACACTCATATATTAAACTTTAATATAAGGATATTATTTTAGTTATTAAAGCCTAATTAGAATAGAAGAAATAAATAAAAACCTGAAACTTTTAACCAATCAGTCACAGCCTCGGCCAATGGGGGTCTATTTAGTAAGAAATGAATGTATAAAAATAGACCCCAAGCAAGAATTTGATGAAATCTACATTAATATCCTTCCTTTTTCATAAAAAAAATATGGATTATTCTAAGAATAAAATTAGTTATTCATGATATATATGAGTAAATAAATCGAATATCGTCCAAATTTTGCAAATTTCGCAAACTTCGCGCTAGACTGAGACACGTGGGCGGCTTCACTCGCACTTGCACATGCGCAATGCTTTTGCTCGCTCGCATCCGGTACGGAACGCATAGAAACGCATATTGTTTTACATTTTTTTTTGTAATTGCGGACATTATTTATATTTATTCTTTAAACTTTTTAAGCAAATATAAAATGTTTGGGACATTATTCGAGAAAAATCATAAACTCGGGTTCCCAAATAAAGGCTATGCTAGGCTAAATATGTATTATTAGAAAGTCAATGTTTAAATAAATACAATTAATTTATTTTATGATTCACTTGCATACTAAAACTTCTGGTTTTAATAAGAAAGAGGGTAGAAAACTTGCTAGAATTATCGGGATGTCCTAATAAATATGGAAATTACAAAAGACTGTCATAATTTCATCATCAAAAATATATCTTCGTCCTAGAGGAGCTGCTTTCACGAGACTATATAAAGAATGCATTAACATCTGTCATCTGATATTAATGCAAGATTTACAGTATTCCATTGTTTTTTACACGGGACCTGAAGAATTCGATAAAAATGAAAACAAAAACTTCTTTTAACACATCTGAACATCTTCAGCACTGCTACTTGGACGAAGATTCACCAATGATGAACGAATGAGGATAGCATTTATCTGTATAGTCATTTATAAACCTTATTTAAAACATTTTACAGCCATAATTCAGATAAAATGAAATGCTTTTCGTAAAAAAAAGGCCGGTATTCGTACCATTAAGCAGATATATTACTGGTTGCATTGCTCGGGTGTATAGCCCGCTTAGCCGGCGTGCCGACAATAACGAGATAAGTACGTGTTACATTACAATGGCACCAATTCCAGTAACACAAAGGAGGGTAAGCGATACGCTCCAACAAATCAAAAATGTGTTATTACCAACCGTTCATGTGTCCGTCACAATTGCGGGTTAAATATCGAACGTGTGTGTTCCGCCGGCCCGACACCTATCATTAGAAACGGCGCTAGTTCGCCGCGTATTTTTTTTTAACCATTTTTTTATACTTGTATCTAGGACCAAAGTGACGGCCCAGAGTACTCATCATCATTAAAACATCAGAACAAACACGAACGGTGTCGAATATGGCCAGGGCCAATTAATAGCGATCGTGTGCGCGGGGCCTTGTTTGCTCTGGCACACATAAATATTCGTGTGAAATAAATATTTGATCGATTTTGGCAACCGGGTTAAATATCAGCGGTCAAAGTTTAAACCTGTTGCCAGGATTTGATTCGCATGCCTGAAATTCGTCGGGTTACGACCAAAATTTATTTAAATTTTGATGCGTTTCGTGGAAAAACGCGCCAAAAATAGATAAATATATGTATGTATGTGCATATGTATATGTCTGGACTCTAACGGATTTCTCACCACAGAACCATGCCCTGGGAAGGAAAACCCTAAGCTGACGACCGATAAACGGTCTAGTCTCGATACTTTTAAGAGATTCGTGATATTTTTTCGACATCGGTGTATTTTGTTCAGCGAATTTTAAAATTTCGACAATGTTTTGTCATTTATAAGAATAAGTATGAAAAAAATAAGAACAAATAAGAAAAAATAAGAAAAAAATAAGAATAAATAATAAAAAATACGAATAAATAAGAAAAAATAAGGACAAATAAGAATAAATAAATATTAATGAAGAATTCATCAATATCTCGACTTGAAATGGTTGGAATAAGAAAAAGGACAAATAAGAAAAAAATAAGGAAAAATAAGAAAAAAATATTAATAAAATAAGAACAAAAAAGAATAAAATAAGAATAAATAATAATAAAATGAGAATAATTAAGAAAAAAATAAGGATAAATAAGAATAAATAAGAATAAAATAAGAAAAAATAAAAACCATTTAGAATAAATAAGAACAAAAAAAAGGAAAAAATCAGAATAAGAATAAATCAGAATAAATAAGAATAAAATCAGAATAAATAATAACAAAATAAGAATAAATTAAAAACAAGATTATTTAGCACTTTGTGCAAAGAGATGTAGTCAGTGCACGGAGTTTTACTATATCATAGTATGAAGTACTTTGGCTATCTCGCGGAAAGGATTTTAAAACGATTTTATGCTGAATATAAGTATGTGTATTATAATTGTAATAATTATTGGCAAATAATCTTAATAAAACTATAAAATATTTTTTTTTGGGCGGGGGACGGGAATTAATTCTTTCAGATATAGAGGACCGTGACATGAAAGTCATTGGGAAGCACTGGCTTAGAGAATAGGAAAAATTAATATCGAGACAAACCTCATTTTACTTCCCTGGAGACAGTCGAGAGGGTAAAATCCGATACCAACAGGGTAGAAGATATACGTCCAATGCCAACAATGGTCAAGAGAGGGAAACTCTTTACAAAAACCGCATACCACAACGGCTTGAGTTCTCGCGGTATAGGCACGAAAGAGGAGCCCTTACGTCACGTGTGAGATTCAGGTTCCTTTGGCCTCGGCTGCCATTCGAGAGTCTGGAAAGGTCCATACCCTCAGCGAGTGAGAGCCTTGTGGCTGGTAAAATGATGATGATGATATAACCACAATAAACAAAATAAATATATAACCATTCTTCAATTTCACGGAGGAGACGTTTTATGAAAACCTAGTAATATTATTGTCTGTCTACTTAAGCAAAAGTTTTCTTAACTTATCTTAAAGTTGTGTAAAGGATGTGAAAGGAATCGTGGTTTGGACCATGGCGAGCCTTTACTCTCGCCGGTGGACGAAATGCAAACACAGTTTATAAAGTTGAACACATCGACACATTTATTAATTATAAAGAAATTGTTACGAGGCAGCTGTTAGGTTATGAAGTAAGCTCGTGATCCTGTGACGTCCTGGTGCGCTCTATGTCGCGACCTCTGACAATGGCGGCACTCCTGGCGATCGAGAGTCCAGAGTATCGGTAGAGGCACCCTTCCTTGATGATCCTCGACGAGGGGCCGGCTGGGGGCTCGGAGTCGCTCGACGTAGCATGGCAGTCTGCAGTCCTAAGTCGTGGATGCTGAGGTGGAGTCTGCGAACAACCTAGTCGGTTGTTGGTTGGCTGCGATGATGATATTATCGGTGTCGGGAATAAATTTCCATACGGAGGACGGGAGGAGAGTCATGGCGAAGAAACGCAGGAGCGTGTTCACGCTGCAACTGGGGGCGGAGGTCTGCGGGGGGGAAGCGTGGTAGATTTCCGGAGACGCCGTGTATTGTTGCCAAGGCACAACACGACGTTGGTCCAAACACGTGGAATAACCACCACAGTTGCATCGATGTGGCTACCATTATTAGCAGAAATATAACGAATTTTTGATTCCTTCGAAGAAAAATTAATTATTGTTACTTCTGGTAGAAAATCTGAACCAAATTTCTACAAATTTTAAGTTAAATGATAAAAAATATAGATTCGTTAATATTCTTAGAATTAAATAAACCTGACTCTTCCAAATTCGGAATTGCAAACCACTTAAACCAGATCTTCTTCAGTTATTTCATCTTCCTCGAATAATTCTACAAAATCTTTGCTATCTAAATCTTAGAATATATAATATGCGGAGGTAATGGGTCTCTTCCTCTTACATACCTCCTGACCAGTGTTATAAAGAATTCCCTGAGTTCATGCTTTTCGCCGGACACCTATCCGAGTACTAAATTAGCTCAGTCGCGGCTTACTTTAACCGCGTGGTGTAGAGCAAGAGCGCTGTCTGCTCGTCAGCTCTATCAGCGTCGTATATAGGATGGATGCGGGGCGGCAACGGGGGGAGGGGGTCTCGTCGCTATGCGCTGTGTTGCGCTGTGCCGTCCATACTGAGTCCCTTTAGAAATATACTTTTTCTAATTTTTAATCTTCCGCAGCACCCACAAATATTTTACCCACGGGCCACCACTGGATTTATAACAGTGTAAAACACATTGGGGAGCATTATTTAAAAATATACATAGCAAATTAACATGCAAAACAGTTTAAAGTGAATTTATCAGTTGCCTTAGTAAAAGTAATATCAATATTCTATCAATTCTCTTCTACATAAACCAAATTTAAATGAATCAATCTTAAGCCTTTTGGGTAAACATTTCCAACAAAATCCTTAGTCTTCTAATAATAATATAAAAATAAAATTTGATAAAAAAAAAAACGATTTTTCAGAAAATATATTTATATACTCGTATCAAATAAACATTTGGTTTGCTAATTCTAGTTTTAGAAATCATTAATAAACGACCCGTCACGGCAGTTGGAAACCAACGGCTTTGGCTGATGGGGTCTATTTTGTATGAAAATAGACTCGAAACATTTTCAAATCCTAATACCATCCAAAATACCTTGACATTCGTTTTAAAACTGGATTTTTCTTAGAATAAAAATAGTTATTCATGATATGCTTCATAATTTGGTAAGTATTTTAGATTTTTTTACTTATCAACATGACGAGTGAACTTGAGGACGTTTCCCCGCGACTAAGGTACGTCGCATATGGTTACACCACTTGCACATAATGTTTTTTCTCGCTCGCATCCGGTACGTAGCGAATAGAAACGCATATGGTTTTTTTTTTTAGCAATTGCGGACAATAAAGGACAATAATTATTTATAATATTTATTCTTTAGACTCTTTTAGACAAAAATCAAAAACTTGGGATCCCAAATAGATCCAATCAGCACGGCTAGGTTAAACAATAACGAGTAAAGCAATAGTTAAAAAAAATATCATTTTGTTCTTTAAAAAAATGACTAAAAATTACATTTATGTTCCAATTACAGTCATAAAACACGTGTAGTGAAATCAGGGAGTAATATTCGGATTTTATAAACAAACACAATGTAATTGACCTTCCAGGGCGTGTGTGTGTGCACGTACCATGTGAGCATGGTATCGATGCTCCACTGCCGCGTCTCGATACCGGCGACGCTGGCCCCGGGCGCCAATTATTTAGCGGGTACGTCTCGGAACAAGAAAGTCGTAAAACAATGAAGAGCACAAAAATGTAATTCAATTAAAGCCGAAAACACAAATCCAGTCGTTCTCAAACCCCGTAATTGCACTGGAAAATATATCATTATGCTAAACAAACGGCCGCTAAATGCGACGTAGGCACGCGAATAAATTTCTATTTCTAATCCGACCGCCGAACAAAACGAATCGTCGTAATTTCTAATTTTTTTCTTTACGATTATTAATATGGAAACCCGTTTTATCCGCGGTCGTTAGCGCGTTTTTTAATAGCGCCGGCGAACGTGTTGAAAACACCCGAACGATATTTACGATTTTAAGTGTGTGTCATTACAGTAACCGGGTAATGATACGAGTTTCCTATACGACGTTCATATTTATTTGAATAGTCGTACGCGTAATTTGTATACGCGATGTTGATTTAATGTCCGACATGTTAATCGGATATTTTATGTACGAATAAATCTCGACGTCCCGGGGAAAAATAATAAAAAAAACGATTTAACCCCAAAAACGATATTTAAGGATAACTTACCTTTCGTTTGATTCGTTTTATTTATTAGTGTTGGGAAAAAGGTATATTTGGCTAGGCACTTCTTCAAGCTGTTGGTTTCATAACCTCCTTGTACTGTGCGAGTTGCCCTTATGGGCGCCACCTCACTACCATCCCTCGTTCGCGTGTCCTTTTTCTTCAGCCAAATGTGAGGAAAGGTGCTCTCGGAAACTCTCCGGTAACCAGAGCTATTACTCTGCTCAACCACTTGGCTAATCATGTTTATATTTTCAATGTAAAGTATCGCCATTTTGTTGATCTGTTGTATGAAATTTTAAAATTTCTTATAAAAGAACAAATAATGACGTTACTTATTCTTATATTTTTTTATTCGTTATATATTTATATATCATCATCTTTATCATCGCCATTTGCCAGCCACAAGGCTCTCACTCGCTGAGGGCATGGACCTTAACAAACTCTCGCATGGTAGTCGAGGCCAAAGGAACCTGAGTCTCACACGTGACGTGAGGGCTCTCCTTTCGTGTCCATACCGCGGGAACCCAAGTCAACTTGGTATGCGGTTTTTTGTAAAGAGTTTCCATCTCTTGGCCATTGCTAGCATTGGACGAACATCTTATACCATATTGGTATCGGATTTTACCCTCTTGACTGTGTCCAGGCAAGTAGGAGGGGGTTTGTCTCGGTATTCGTTTGTTCTCTTCTCTAAGGCGTTATCTGCTTATAACGAGTCACGAGTAACAAGTAGCGAGCGACCACACACACACACACTTTTATAGATATACACAGGCATACATATGCACATCTGCTCAAAACGAGTCTCAAGTAGCCAGTCGCAAAGTGATTATTAGCCCTGTCGCGAAATTGCAATCCTTTCATCATGGGAAAAACTTCCTCAGAGAGGGGTCCCCTAGATAGAAGGAAGAGAAGCGAAACCATCGAAACTAGACCAATTATTGGTCAAGAGATTAGGGTTTTCCTTCCCAGGATATACTGGCTCTGTGGTGAGAAATCCGTTAGAGACCAGATTTATTTATGCACACAAGGATATGTGTACACCAACATGTACATATTTTTGCACTTTTTTGTTCAGTATTTATCAAAGTTCAATTGGGCCCCTAGTCATCTTTATGCAAAGTTACACACACGGTACCGAATTGGCCTGGATAGCGGCCTGGCTCCTCATAGCTCCGTAGAATCTACGAAACTACGATTGTGTACGACGCCATCGTCACCACGTCTAATACCGGCATGCGACAACACTCGACTCTAAAGGTTATGTTGACTGTAATATAAAAAAAAATTAATGAGATGCTGACCATCAATTTTAATGGTATGGTAGATAGTTGTATTTCATTTCCAATAAATTCTTGGTGGCTACCCCCCCCCCTGTAGGGGTTGGGGGGTGATAAATAGATATTCTGAATCCCTGTGTTATTCGTAGAAAAGTTATAGAGGGTGACTACATAAAAGAAACTTATAACACGTCCTTACTGCTTAACAGACTGAAGACTGTTAAGCAGTAAGTCTGAAGACTTAAGAGACTATTTTAAAGATGGCGCATCGAAAAAACGACATTAATTATGAGTACCCCTAATATTATTTTACATTTACATATTTTTTTTTATATGTTTATTTACATTTTTTTTTTACTCTGTATGTATATGCTTGGATCACTCTGTAAAGCCAACCTCGCATTGTCTTTTAACAATAATAAATAAATAAATATACCTTCAAATTAATCAGCTACTCTGAATAAAATTATTATTTATATTTTGACAAATTTGTAGAAAAATAATATTTTGGGCAACATCCATTATGTTGGATGTGATACCTCATATATTTTTTTTTCTAATTTAAATATTTAATAAAAACTTGGTTCATTAGATTTGGGACATTTATTATTTCATTATCACAATAAAATCATTTATTTCTGAGTCTGAAGAACTTGTCGGCGTACAGTGGGCAAAATCACAAATTCTACTGCCAAAACTGCTTTTTACGAAAATTCGATTTTAAAAAAAAGGAAAATAATGGATAAAATATTGAAGTTTATGGTAATATCAGGTTCTAATATTTACCCATATCAAAAAATGCAATTGACATATTATCATAGGGTCAAATTCAATCGAGTATATCTTTAATAATTGCATTTGTTAATTGCATATTAATGTTATATATACCATATTATAGCGTATATCTTTTTGAATACATGTATCTATCTAAAACATTAACTTTAGCTGGGTTTATAAATGTTATCATGGTTCTCCCGGGTATAAGTAATTATGCTAATACAGAGAAAATATATTCATTATTAACGGCAATTGTTTTTGAGTAATTTCATTTTTAACCATATATAGAATTATTTCCGGAGCATAAAATTTAATTGAGTATATCTTTACGATTTTTAATTGCACATTATTGTTATATATACCACAATAAAACGAATTATATATATTTTTAATAATATATAAATAGTTACTAAATTTTCTATATCATCCGTCTCCTTACTGTGATATCCCCTTCTTTCTGAAGGGGATATCACAGTAAGGAGACGGCATCATTTTACTGTCTGTTACATCTCCAACTTTAATTATTTCTCTAACATCCATACTATTTTTTTTTAATTTTGAAAAATCACTCTCCCCTTTCATTCATCTGGTTTTTATAGTTAATACTATAATAACTAATGTAATAAAATGTAAAAGGGTCCTCATCACCATAGTTATTAAAATAATTATACTCAAATTCAACTTTGAAATTGAAACCAAAACTTTCATAATTATTTAATGTTTTCCATTGTTGGTTAGTTAACTATTTTAAAAATACGTAATTCGCTGTTCTTAACTTTGATTTTATCAAATAATAAAATGTCATAGACATTTTTAAATAATAATATTACCACAATACAAAAAATATAGTGATAGTAAGTAAAAAAAATCTTAGACCAACTTTGTCCAAATAATCCCAAATGCTAGAAAAATGTAATTATTTTTTTATTAATTTATTGAAGGTAAGAATATTTATTTTTATTTAAATAAAGATATCTTGGCCCTTAATTTTTCAGACTTTAAATGATATATCATACCATGTAATTAAAATTAATTTATTAAAACAGTTGTTTCTTTAGCTCTATTGGTTTTCCACTGTTAAATGGAGATGTTTTTGAGGCAAATAATATCTGGGAAAATCTGGATACTAAAATTACACATATCATTTTTAAAATAATCCGTATAAATTCCTTAAAATAAATATGATATTAATACAAGTATTCATGTTTCGCATCAAATATTTACATTGCGATTACCCAACAGCGATTTTCGTCAAAAACTTTCATACGGCGTGCACAATCGCAATGTTTTAGTTTTTCATAGTTTTGCACGGCATCTATCACAATATCAATTTAAACTTTACGAAATGAAATTTTTAAATAACAACAACTGTCAACGGCCGCACCGTCGAATACGTCGCCTTTTTATTTCTTTAAAAAAAAAAAAAACCCCAATTTGTATCGATCGCTGTAAAATGGTAATAATGACACGTGTAATAAAACACGCGACAATAAAGCGAGGGGGTCACAATAGTGGATGGCGGGGCATCGACGATTTCATGGTAAACAATTTAAATTTATTCAAAATATCAAAATTTGTTGATGCGCATCAAGGAAACGCACCCATTTAAACGATTGCCGTATCAATTTACTCGTGAATAATCGAAACAGAAGGGGTAGCCGATCGGACGGCTTCGGAAGCGATCGGCCACCTTCGGGGTTGCGGTGAGACGTGGCGATTTTAAAATTAACGCACGATAAATCTTCATTCTGACTAAGACAATTAGAGTCTAAGATTGATTTTTATGGTTTTGTAATAATTTTAAAACTATAAATAATATTTTTATAAATATATTCTTTCACATTTTCACGATTTCGTTTTGAAACTATCTAAAATTGCGTATTTAAAAAAAAACTGTCGTGTTGTCAAAAGATTGTTTTATAATTAATAAGAGAATTCATTTTAACACGAATTTAAATAGAGTCAATACATATTTACGAAATAAATAATTTGACTTTGATTATTTACGTTCTAGGAGGAAGCGTTATAGGAGGAACTGTCGAAATCGCAGTATAAGAAGTGTTATAGGAGGGTTTACTATGACTTTAGATGGAATATCGTGTTAACTGAATCCATATTTCAATTCCATCATATTTTAATGAAATAACATTATTTATTAATGAGAATATACACTTTTATTTAAAGATAGTTTATTTTTTTAATAAAAAAAAATTAGTAAGTTAATTTTAGTAAAATTATTTCTCTTTTTACCCGGTTTTGAATGAATACGGTCTTAATATTATCATATAACCACAGGGGAACCCCGATTTATCGTTCTTGCACTCATCATCGTCACACATTTATCGTTATTTTTCGGTATTCTCAATTAAATAAGAAATATGTTTAATGTTCCCCCATTTTTTGTTTCCTCAAATAAATAATTTTATTTAGAGAGTCGTTGAAAACGATGGATCGGGATTCCACTATATATCCATGTCCATTACAGCAGTATTTCATACGTATTTACTAAATTAAAAAATAATATCGCTTATAGACAATTATTTGTTAAAATTTAATACAATTATTTCGAGCGCCAGATTCAATTGACTATCCCTGGAATTGAATAAGTATCCAAGCTATTTTAGACGGTCAGGCCTTGTATAGTCATTGACTAATGTGCATAATTGTTCATGTGTGAAATGAGCATAAACAATTCCGCCATTATTCCAGAATAAATGGAACCATCAAGAAATTTACATAAAAATAGGTGCGGACATGGTCGGAATGGTCGAAAAAAAAATACGATCTGGCAACACTTGTGTGGGCGACTCGGCGGCAATTACTGGCAATATGAAAATGTCTAATTCTGTGATCCCCCTAGAGTTAATGGACACTAAAACAAAATGTTTCATATTATATCCGAGGGACAATCGAACTGTATTTTCGCACAGTCATCGATTGTCCGGTCCCACAGTTTCAGCTATCAATTAAGATGCTGTCGTCTGATAACACGACCCTCCCCCCCGATTTCGCCAAAAACCAATTTTGATTGCAAATAATTTATCAGAGTCCACTGATAAGTCCCGACAATAAAACTTATGCGCGATAGTTTGAAAAGTTAGTTTTTGAGAAAAGATTTTGAAAACAAACCGAATTTAAAAACTTAAAACCAACAATATTATCCGACGTCTTCTGAAATGTAGGATATTAATAAATCCATCCCTTGATTAACACGGTAGATAGGTTTTAGGTATATCGAAGAAATGTTTAAAGACCGTGCTTTTAACGAAGAAGAACGATTAAGATTTGGGTTAGCCGATAAATTGGAACATTTTTTTATAGAAATTGATCCTGTCAGGGGCGTGCCGACCATATGGCCAGATTGTGCGGCGCACACAGGCGTCGGATATCTATGGACGGCATTAAATAATATCATCATTTGCCAGCCAAAAGGCTCTCACTCGCTGAGGGCATGGGCCTTACCAAACTCTCGAATGGCAGTCGTGCTTACACATGACGTGAGGGCTTCCCTTTCGTGTCCATACCGCGGGGACCCAAGCCGTCTTGGTATGCGGTTTTTTGTAAAGAGATTTCCTCTCTTGGACATTGCTGGCATTGGACGTACATCTTCTACCATGTTGGTATCGGATTTTACCCTCTCGACTGTGCCCAGGCAAGTAGGAGGGGGTTTGTCTCGGTATTCGTTTGTTCTCTTCTCTAAGGCGTTATTTGCTTATAACGAGTCACGAGTGACAAGTAGCGAGCGACCACACACATACACCAATATAGATATACATATGCACATCTGCCCAAAACGTGTCTCAAGTAGCCTGTCGCAAGTGATGATAAGCCCAGTCGCGTAATAGCAATCCTTCCATCATGGGAAAGACCTCTTCAGAGAGGGATCCCCTAGAAAGAAGGAAGAGGAGCGAAAGTATCGAGATTAGACCAATTATTGGTCAACAGATTAGGGTTTTCCTTCCCATAGCAATATAAGTGATTGCCTGTACTTTGACTTTTTAAGCACACCAAACGTACAGGGGCGCTAATTGAAGTTCTGCACACAGGGGTTGGACACTGTCGTAGCGCTTTGGCATCCTGTAATGGAAAGAAGTTCAAATGGAAATTACAAAATTCCTTGGCCCTTATTATGAAATACATAAAGATTTACACCGATAAAAGTAGACAATCGCTTATTTCGCTGTGTTTAATGGTTAAAGATTCCCAACATATTGAAGAATCATGATCCAATCAATCCAAAAATACTCGAAAAATCAAAAACCTAACTTGAAAAGAAGTCTGATGTGCTTGAAAAGATGAATTACGAAAATCACTTATATATAATCGATTCGTTTTAATTGATTTTCGAAAGTTTAATTAATTTTATTAAATTATTGTCGTATTAAAGTCGCCCCTAATTTTCCGGCGCCTGTGTGATTTTAATAAATGAGAAAACGATGAATGTGAGATCGACAGATTGAGGTTCCACTGAGTTGGCAGGGGCGCGCTGTCCATATGATAAGATAGTGCGGCGCACACAGACGCAGGAGATAAAAAAAAAATATATAAAGTAATAATTTATTAACCCTTAAAACTCGTATTTTTTTTCCAAATGGGGTAGCGCCAACTCGTATGTTTGCCTTTGTATATCTACATAGGTGTATGTGTGTGGTCGCTCGCTACTTGTCACTCGTGACTCGTTGTAAGCAGATAATGCCTTAGAGAAGAGAATAAACGAATACCGATAAAAGGCTTCCTGCGCGCGCAGACTTTGTGATCGAACCGGTAAAACCGATATCAACGAGGAGTAGAAGATCCCAGCAATGGCCAAGAGAGGGAAACTCTTTACAAAAAATCGCATACCAAGACGGTTTGGGACCTCGCGGTATGAGCACGAAAGGGGATCCCTCACATCACGTGTGAGACTCGGGTTCCTTTGACCTCGACTGCCATTCGAGAGTTTGGTAAAGCCCATGCCCTCAACGAGTGAGAGCCTCGTGGGTGGCAAATGATGATGATGATGATATAAAATACTAAATATAAGAAAGAAAATACATAAAAGAAAGCCACTGTTTGCTATATCCCTTTTCACTGTTTTCTCCATGATAGTCTGCAGAAGGCGATATCACAAATGATGAGTTCAAAGTATTAAATAGTACTTGTATAGTTTAAGTACGTTTGTTTCCTTGACGCATTCCGTCCATGAAATCTTCAACATTCATCGGTTACCATACTTCAAATCCTTCCATCCAGTTATTGTTCTATACCAGTAACCTCCATTTCAATGAAACAAAAATAAGAAACGCTCTCGCTACTTATTCAATATCTTCATTCTCTTTCGTTTGACTTTTCGTTTCACTTCATAACTTATGGACAGTCACCTGTTACGGTGTGATCTATGGCCAAACCTGCCCCATCTCCAGGCGACATTGTATCACCAGCCATGGGAATCGACCAGGTGATTCCCCTGTCCCTAATTTCCCATTAGCATCGCCGTCATTTCGGTGATGTCGCGTGATGACGGTGGGCCATTAGCCAGCTCGTCAGACAGACGGTGACGGTTCGAATCCAGACGCCAAATTTTGTGATGTCCCAACACAAATTTGGATGTCACCGAGGGCCGATCACGGAAGGGTCTATCCACCGTCTGCAATTAGGGCCTCGGTGCTCTGCAAACAAAGTGACAGCTCAATTTTTCAAAAAATACCGGGCGAGTGACGAGGGCACTCGATGCACGTGGTGGTACCGACGACATTTGTCTCTCAAATTTCTTAAAAAAAAAACAACATTTACAACAAATCCATGCAAGACGATCACGTAACGACTTTTGACGTCATTTGCAATCAAAATTCATTAGCGAAAGTTTGTCGAAAAATTTTAACACGAAACAACGTTCAAAGGTTTCCCTGTTTTTATTTTGCGTTACAAAAGAGACGTGTCACATGTCCAACATCGCATAATTAATTAATGATAAATCGTTTTATCTTTAATTGGATATCGAAGCCGTAAAAAGTAAAAACAAAACTTTGTTGGGAAAGTGTTGCAAACGCTCATTATGAATTAAATGCTTAAATTACGCAAAGATTATTCGGAACGCGTAAAGAGCACGTTTGCGATTCGTTAACGCAAAATACGGCTGAATATTTTCTGAAAATAACAACGTAAATAAGCCATAGAAATGGATTTAACTCTTTCGATGCTGTGATTCTCTACTGAGAAAAACAACGATTAATCGTTGTTTAGTAAAGGGTTAAACCTAGGTTGAGTATATTATTTTCGGATTAACAAGCCATTTATCATTAAATAAAATAGTTTTTTTCTTATATTGTCCAATCCCGCATATTTGTGATCGGACCGACCTTTTCTTTGCGAAACACTAACTGGCCACTATTTATCTTTTTTTCTGCATTATTCGGCCTTTCTTTGGCAGATGAAAGGGCGCCGTGGTGAGGAGGTGGATGGGTGGATAACTTTCGCGATGCGGGCAGAATTTTTATCTTTTCTTCACGCAGGACTTTCCGCTCGGTGTCCCTTTATCAATAATACTAATTTTGACCGGTAACTGAAAAGGGGTTCACAGAGGAGCTCGGAAAGATTCGGATACGGGGTGAGCGAATACCGACTCGGTCATGCGTCCTCCGGCAGAGGACAAGTAACGACACCGCCAGATAGATCTGTTACTATCATTCGCATCTGTTTACACGCACAATTATTCTACACATTTCCACCAGAGGAGATAGTAATTCTTTTGTCTATCCAAAGGGGGGAAATGGGGTGATAAAACAGGGTGACCGGATCGCATTTACTTTTGTTAAATATCTAACAGCGTATTATAAGACGAAAATCTTATTGCGATCAATACATATGATTTTTTGTCGCGAGGGGGTGGCCGAATCATTCTATGGACCGTAATAAAAAGTATGGATGAAGCGTGATGAAAATAATTAAATAAGAGGAAGCTGGAAGATACTGTCGATTGCTGCTCCCCGCAACGTGGATCTGTCCACGCGTGTGATCTGGGGAGGGGGACAGCCAGGGGGAAGAAGGATGGGTCGTTAGGGCATTATTTATGGCGAGGAAGCAGCGGGCGACCCCCATAAAACACCGTGGAAGCACTAAAATATTTCTATTCGATATGTCTGAGACGCACACATGCGATTCGCACTTTGGCAATTGCGTCTTGTGAGCGAAATACTTTCGAAAGATCTAGGCGCAAGATTCGGTCGAAAATTTCTTGATTGGCTAATTCATTGTCCGAAGAACAATGATATGAATTTAGATTGCAACATCCAGCGCGACAATGGTCTCCCCACAGCGCCGGACAAGAGGGGCGGATTAATTCATTTTATTGTGTCAGTTGGGGTGAGACGTCGCCCCCAACACAAACTATCTTCCAGCAATGAAAATAAAAACTCAACCCTATTATGTTATATTGAGAACATAAGTTATTACTCGGACAAGATATTCGTTTAGGGAAAATATGTCAAGATATTTAATCTTTTATACAAAGAGAGGGACGCAAAAAAATAAATGTATCATAATACGAATGATTTTGAAAAGATTTTATTAAATATATAACAAAATTCGATACCAAATATATATATTTGTAACATTTATATATTTGGTCGTAATACGCTTTTAGTTATGCATGTTGTGCACTGGCGTAAATGTTGCAGCATTGCGGCCGATACGACGCCAACTTCATTGTATTCGCGTTTGACAGTTGGCGCCTGTTTTCGCTTAATTTGGTTATGCCCCACAAATTATCAAGTACGTAATGAATTGTGCAAATATATAGGAAGTTATACTCAAATGATCGCTATGTTCTAGATAATCATACGAATTTTAAATAAAATATATGTTATATACGCGAAATGTCGATAAATAACTTATTTACACGGCGCATAGTAACGATTTAAAAAAAACATAAATAATTCAGTATTATTATAATATACAGCATAAATGTGCATATTATATGTAAATATAATTAATATATAAAACAATGCTATAAATATTTGCTTATTTGTTGTTATAAATTATTTTTATATATATATAAATAATATCCAGATTGAATAGAGATGATATTTGCTTCTTTGCTCTCGTGTACTGATCCCATAATACATTGATTGATTTTTCATCCCCTCGCTCTTAAGTGTTTTGTGCACCTGAGCCCTGTTTCCGTTCACGGCTTCCTTGAAAAATCACTTTATAAATACTTAATGGCATAACATAGTAACACTATCGAACAGTATAATTAAATATATGTTTATATTGCAGATGGAAGCCGATAATGATTGCGTATATGTCTCGTCGTCGGATGAAGTCAATAAATCAATACCGAGCACTACGAATCAGATATTCCAATTCCCGTTCAAAAAGAAAAATGTAATTTACATTGACGACGATGAACCAGATAACGATCCACCGCCGATCCCGTTAATACCTCAAGAACCGATTGTTAATGATGTTGAAGAAAAGCCGGTCGTGGGTGACGTTAGATATATAAGCGGAGTACAAGTTGAATTCCCCGTTAAGCCGTATGGCGCTCAGATAGCCCTAATGGGAAAGGTTAATTAAAATACTTATTCATATTATTTTTATTGTGGTATAATGTATAATTTTATTGTGATAGGTCATTAGAGGTATTACGAACAGTCAGAATTGTTTGCTCGAGAGTCCGACGGGATCTGGAAAGACGCTGGCGTTGCTCTGCTCAGCGTTGGCTTGGCGGAAACATGAAAAAGGTTTGTTTGCTTGTTATTTTTGTTGCATGTATATTGAATGACGCATTGTTAGATACGTCTGTTTGTAATGGATAGAAAGGGCACCAGGTCAGTACGTCCTCGCTCTCCGCTCAGAAATGCCATTAAGGATAGCTGCACCTGGGCCCCCGGCGAGCCTTTCTTTATGTATCACTCGGCCGGGGGGACGATTCCAACAATTTTTTTATCGCCGTCCCTCAACAGTTCTACGGTACCGTCTCTAGCATGTTGTATCAGCTAACTGCACTTGGGTCCTTGTTATGCAAATACACAATGTGCATGCCTGACTACAAAAAGGCGACATTCGCGACGGGGTGGGGGTTAAGTCACGTGACTCTGTACTTTATTTGGAAATGGAAACTTTTCCAGGTTCCGATTTTCGACGTGGAGTAGCGCGGCAGCTGTCACCTGGCCTGCATTCGGTGCCTGAAAGTCCTGAAATTTGTTGCGTGATTGTCGTAATAAGTTTTGCACACGAAGGCTGTGTCCCCGTGCCGGGACAATGATTAGCGAATGCTAAACGAAATTATGAATGCATTCTCATTTGACTCTAGTGCCATTAGCGAGGCGACTTATGGCTCCGTTTGACAGCTCAGGGGGACGACGGTGCACTCGCCGGGGTGCAGTCAGATGGGGGAATGGGATTTTCATTGCTCAATCTTGGATGCTAACTGCTTTTTTACGATCTAACGCGAAGTGTGGAAGTTCTTTACTACAAAAGTCGATTGAGAAAACGATGGCACAGCTCAAAAAGTCGTGAAAAAGAACCATGAGATTGACTAATCATAAAATTTTGGCATACATAATCTGGAATCGGTTGTTTCGGTTATCCGATCTATCGTTTCGGGGTTAATTAAGTCGTATATAATTTTCACTACACCATAACTATTGGGTGATTATCTAATAGAGATTCGATCTGGGGCGCGTCGTGTATACGGCCAGTTTGTGCGGCGCACACAGGCTCCGGAAAATTAGAGGCACCAAAAAGGAAACATTTCAAATTTCTTTCTTAAAATCGACATTAAATAATATATAAGTGATTGCCTGTAGTTTGTCTTTTTAAGCACACCAGACGTACGGGCGCGCTAATTAAAGTTCTGCACACAGTAGCTGGATACTGTCGGCGGTTAAATCCATAACACTGATAGGTTCATAGAAAATGCCGTGTTATATGAGACTCAATGCCAGTACAAAGAGGGGGTTTAGGTTCTGAAAACTTATTAAAATTAAATATAGTCAATCAGAAAGTTATTTTTTTTTTTAAAAAATAACATAATTATTAGATCTCTATACGAAAATCGTAAAATAAAGTTGTTAAATTATCTACCATTTTAGTGCATATTTCAGGGGTAGCTTCTTTAATATAATATTTTCGCGGCCCCCGCGTGAAATCCTGCGACCCCCCAGAGGGCCGCAGCCCATAATTTGGGAAGCACTGATCTAAATTACTAGCTTAGTAGAAAATGAAACAATAAATTAGCATCTGCTTTTTTCATGCAAAAAATAATTACTCCTTGAGTTGTAGAGATTTTAGTATTTTTTTCGTCATGTGATCGAGTAAATAAATGCGGCCGATTAAGTGTTAAGAAATAAAGATAGACTAAGTACAAAAGACTTTTACAGTTTTTCGGACATGCGGAGTGAAGAGGAGAGGACATGTTGGAAAAGTAATGGTGATCGGGAATATTAAGTAAAAGGGAAGAAGGGGGAGACGCTTGACACGTGAGACTCCCAGTTAATAGAAATCCAAGATAAGCTTTAGAATCTGTACGAAACAATTAATCCAGGAAATTAGAGAAGGATAGTTAAACCAAAAACTCGGTGTGATCATCAGATGTGAGGGATAGATAAAGATAATATTTTAGAATGGATATTTACTGTGCCTTTGACCTCTTTGGAAAATAATTCTGATAATAAACTTGAAATAAATTAACACCGGGGCCAATCACGATAAACTCTGCAATAAAGTGGGTCGATTTGCGGCTGAATTTTGTTTCATGTTTAATTTGCTATGACCTTTTTTTGCACCCATGCAAAAAGATGTAAAAAATATCATTGATATATGCCGTCTCCTGTTTTAATTGCTCTCTTCGCATTTCTTTGGAAATAAGAAAGGAATATTCATCTCATTCCAGTATAAAACAGTGCATATTATATTTGCCAGTAAAGCAATCAAAGATATAAAAAACTGTCGTAAACAAAAGATGCGACTCACGTCGTAAAACCAAAGTCCTCGTTGACCTCGTTCACCTGTGTTAATGTGCCAATAACAATACTTTGATTCATATACCTCGATATCATTGTGCAAAATAACAAGAGTAGAATCCTGCATCTGATAATCTAAGGAAATTTAAGATTATTAAGATTAGATAAAAAGCGGAGTGGAATCATAAAGTCTTAACCCATTCGTTTCTATAGCGTGTTTGAAATACCCCAGTGTTTTAACATTGATATTTAATAAACCAATTTTTTTTTGTATTACCATGAATTTTTTATACGATTTTGTATACACGGTGGAACCTCGGTTCGTCGTTTTTCAGGAAATAACAAAAAAAACAAAGAAAACAAGGCATCAGGACATCCAACGGTTCAATTAAAAAATATTTATCGGTTCGGTTCCCGAGTAAATACCGGTTAATTTCGGTTTACGGTTCGGTTCCGTCTGAATATTTTCTAGATGTTTTAATTTGAATCCAAAAATATTTTTTACCCTAATTTAAAACATTATATTCTTCCTTTTGTAATGGGCATAATAAATTGATTGATACAATAATATAAATAATGATTCATTAAGGATTATAAAGATTATAATCAACACTAGAAATATGTATTTTATCATAATACATCGAAACCCCGTTTTTATGTTTTTGAAGCGACTGTTATAAAACGGGATTGTAACAATTAAACGCAAATAGCGGGAAAACGTGAATTCCGTGGCCGTAAAAACGGGATTTCACTGTAATATAACATATATAAATGAAACAAATTAGAATATTCACGGTTGAAGTGTTCAGGATCAGGTTGACAATACTTATTGTTAATAACAATAAATTAACCAAAAAGCGTTTTCGACAAAATATTACGTTACTAAGGTTGACATTTCTATGGGCGCTCATGGAAATATATACCTTAAAGCGAGTGGTTAATATATTAACCAATTTCAGCCTTTGCCCTATAAAGGGTTAAGGTCTATATTTCCATGAGTGACCATAGAAATGTCAACCTTATTACCGTAAAATGTTGTCGAAAAAGTTCTTTGGTTAATTTATTGTTATTGACAATAAGTATTGTCAATAACAATAAAAAAATAAAAATTCCAAAATAATTAATTTGTCCTATAAAGGGTTAAACTATTTCTATTGCCTCGTAGAATATACTTTGAACCAGAATAGGTCCTTTCATTGCTAACTTATGTTGCTGGAGCTCCTAAAACTTTTTGTACTTGTCTAAAAAAATTTAAAGAATAAATATTGTAAATTAATTATTGTCCTTTATTGTCCCCAATTGCGAAAAAATAAATACAACAATATTCGCTTCTGTTGCCATGTTTTTTTTCGCTCGCATCCGGTACGATGTGCCAAGTGCGAGTGAAGCGTATACTAGCGACACGTCTTGACGCGTAAATAGCATACACGATGTGTATGCTATTTGAACAAATTTTGAAGCATATCGTGAATAATTATTTTTATTTTTAGAATAATCCATTTTTTTAACAAAGAATTCGTGAATATCTTGACTTGAAATGCTTGGGGTCTATTTTCCATTATAAATAGACCCCTTTCGGACGACGGTTGTTTTCGAGCACTTGCACATGCGCGATGTTTTTCTCGCTTGCATCCGGTACAGCGAATTGAAACACACATTGTTGTTTTTTATTTTTTTTTCACAATTGCAGACAATAAAGGTCATTGATTATTTATAATATTTATTCTTTAGACTCTTTTAGTCAAATACAAAAGGTTAATGACATGTAGAATTTATATTAAAAGAGTTATTTGTAAAAAATCACAAACTTGGGGTCCCAAATAGACCCCATCGGCAGGTTAATAGATGTTCTATGTTTAGCTCTGTTGAAAAAAATAATCTTTGTGTCTCTTATGCTAATTCCTTGCTTCTTAAAAAATCCTCTACGTCGTCTACCTCTTCATCGGACGTATCACCAGTTGATTGATTGCAATTTTGTGATTAAAAATGACTTATATATATATTTTTAATCACAAATGAATTCGTCCACCAAAATAACGGTTTTATCCGGTTTTTAGTTTTCGGTTCAGCTCAAAGCCCTGTTAAAAATAATTTCATCGGTTTCGTGCTATTTTATAACATTATGGAAAGTACCCAGAATCTTTGGATGACATTCGCCGCATAAAAAGAGACTCGATAGTACGTTTAGTTATGCGTCTTAGTTTTTGTTTGTGTGCTCAATGAATATTAGCGAGCGAGTTCATGAATATAAAGGTGATTTACTATAAAAAATGTATATTTTGGTCGTTAGTCTCAATGAGTCACGGTTTGGGACTAGGCAATATTAATGCCGGAAATCTATATTTCGCTATGGATTTATTTTTTCTTCAATTGGCACGACAGTCCGTGTCGCAGAATTAATTATGGCGACACGACAGGCTGCCGACTCGGATCCTGGCCCTGCGACAGGATCAAATTTACGCCGTCGCGACACGCACCCCCCCCTATCGAATACGGCCCTGCTAATTGTAAATCATAATTATAGAAAATTTCTATGCATAGTTTCGCGTATTGGCCGTGTCTTCGTGCTCGAATGCAAATCTTCGCGGAGCGATCGCTAACCGGAGCCGAGGGATCGATGCGACTTGCAAAAATTTCGTCAATTTTGGCTGTTGACCCGGCCACCCCCCGGCCCCCATCGCAATCCGTTGTCAAATTGCCTGTAAATTTGTCGTATTAATTCAACGCTTTGATGGGCACTGGAGGGTTGGACAGTCTGCAAATTGGGAGAGTGGGGCGTAGAGACCGACGCTAAACGCGAGACGTTGTGTTCGATTTTATTGGAGTCTAATGCTAATGCCGGGTCGGTCGACCGACCCAAGGGTTGAAACTTTGCCATCCCTGGCGTTTTAAACTTTCAAAATTGCAGGGGTGGCTAAGCCCAATTTGCAAATTGCGAGTTTAGACCTTCTTCGTTATTGACGCCTCGTTTAAGAGGAGCATCTAAAACGTTTTTCCTTAAATTCAACGCTTAGAAGAGCTACTCGATGCCAAAAATAAGAAGCACAATATAAGGCATGGACATCAAATACAGTAGAACCTCGATCCATCATTTTCAAAGGATCAAAAAAAATATTAATGCGGGAAGGGGTTTTTGTCTGTTTTGGTTCACAGCAATAATCTCACCTATTGCTTTATTTTAAAAAAACTGGACCATAGACAAATCGTTTCACTTCTTTTTGTATTTTAAGGGAGCATATTAATAATCGGTCTAGGATTTTATATGTGACCATTACAAAATGTATCACGAGACCACAATTTTAAGACGATGAATCGAGGAACGACATGTAATTATGGTCATCGACATCTCCTAGTTAGTTACCCATTGTATTTTTTTTTATTTAATGTCAACGTTTCCAATCCCTGCTCGCTGCTATCTGCCAGGGGGGGGGTGGGTCACAATCTTCCCGACCGTAATTTCGGTGGTTCCCCGTCGCGCTAGACGTCGTTTCCCGAACTGGTGGCAGGGAGTCTGCATTGCAATCGAAACTACCCCCTCCCCCCTCTTTACTATCGCCCGATGAAGTTGGCAAGGCGTTCTCACACCCCGGTCGTATACAATCTGCGACAATGTTACAAATTTGGTACAAATCGCTGTGACGCCCCGTTTCTGTGGCGTACCCCTTCCGGGATAACACGGGAATTGATTAAATACAAATGATGACACTTTATCACCTGACTCCGGTTTCGAGATAAAATATATCAACAAGCGTAATATGGTAATAGATTTCTGGTGGGTTTAGTTTAACGAAAAGATGTGAAAATATAACTTAAGATGTATGTAGTATTATATCAATCCAATTACAGATCGCGCCAAATGGTACTTGATCACATCATCATCATTATCACATAGCGATGCAGCGCTATGTAGAGCCCTGGCCTCATCCAAACACCCTTCTCCATTTTATTCGGTCTGCCGCCATGTCGCTTCATCTTCCGATTAGTTTCAATGATGCAGCATCCCGCTGTACGCAGTCCAACCACATCATTCTTGGTCCTCCACACTTACGAGGACAGGAACGATCCTTTGGATTGCTTCCTCACGCCAAACCGTGCATATCAGGCTAAGAATCCATGAAACCAATGCACTTCCGCCGTATTTCACCAACTCATCTTGTATTTGTGGTACCCATAAGTTATGTCGTTTTTTCAAATGCGCCATCTTTAAAATAGTCTCCCTCAGTCTGTTAGGCAGTAAGGACGTGTTTCTCTCGTGTAGTGGCTACCTGCTCGTGGCCTTTAGACAAAAAAAGGTTTTTCTATCCCTCTGGCGACAATGGGAACAACATCTGCGGAACTGTATACTTTTTCAATATCATTTGAAAAAGAAAGCG
>JAGXCT010036812.1:93153-131920 GCA_022495035.1 Philopotamus ludificatus
GTGAATTCTGCAATCGAAGACGACCCGATGCTGATCATTGAAAAATTATCGGAAAGGTCGGTACATCCTGGTCCAGTACTCAGAGGATCCCAATGATGTTGGGAAAGATTCAAAAAGGTGTTTGGGTGCCACACGCATTCACGCGCGACCTCATGTTGCGAAATTGACGTGTGAAAATATTCAGGATTTTGGATGGGTCATCCTGTTGCACCATACTCATCGGATCTCGCACCATCTGATTTTTACTTATTCCGTTCTATTGAACATTTTCTAGGAGAACAAAATTTCAATTCCTTAGAAGAGGTGAATACAGCCCTTTCAGACTATTTTCAGTAAAAAACCGCAGAGTTTTACAAGAAGGGCATAAATGATTTGTAAGAAAAGGGGCAAAATGTAATAGATAATATGGGGAATTATTTTGTATAAGAAATGTTAAATAAAGTATAAGAAAAATTGTTTTGAATTTATTGAAAAAAACGACATTACTTATGGGTAATAGTATTAACGCTTCATTTTTCGGTGAGTTTTCTTTTCTTCTCGACTTTGGCTTTTGTATTATTCTACGGACATTCTAGAGCAGTGGTAGTTAACAGGGGGTGCGCACCTTCAGTTTCATTTTTGTTTTGTTATTTTTCCTAGCACCTCATCAGCTGTAGTTACAGTTGCATTTTTTTATTTTTATCCAATTGTTTTCGATTTCTTCGTTGACTGAGTTGTCTAGCATAGGAGCAAGTTTCCTTAGTAGTGACTTTGAGTATTGCTTGTGCTTCTATGGTATTTTGAGTTTCTTAGAATTGAATCTTTTTCCACGACATCTGCATTTTGGGCGTATGAAAGTCGCATTTTGATTTTGGCATCTAGTAAATAATGATCTGAGTCTGTACTTTGGACATCTAGAAGACACAATAGCCTGGAGAAGCTCATGGTACTTATATGGACGCAGGGCAGAGGGCAGGGCACCAGGTTAGTTGGAGCGACGAAGTGAAGGCTACCACTGGCTTTACCGTAGTAGGCACAATGCGAAATCAAGAAGATTAGGATTAAGAATGGTCACGATCCTACGGACAGGAGGGTGCCGACTCAAGAAGAATCCATGCTTTGTTGTGGTGAGCAATATTTCTTCAATCTTGTACTCTGTTGGTTCTCGTATGTGTACGGATGCAAGGCGTGGAGATCAACAGACAGACCTCGAATTGACAGCATTCGATTTGTAGTGATGATTTTTCGACCCTTGTAAGCTTCGCCCTCAATTACGATGTTTTTCTAGTTGGTCTTATCCAGGCGGTGGTCTTCCAATCCATCACATTGTGGAGTGTTTTAAAATTTTCCAGTTCGAGCCATCGTTTTCTAAGTCAGCCTCTGGGTCCTTTGAAAAGTGGTCTCCATTCGGTGAGGGCTCTGGTGGCTCTATCCAGAGGGAACCTCTGTCCCAAAAAAATCATATGTTATTTGTAATGTAACTCATATTTGTGCTATATTGTACTTGGAATACTTTTAATTGGATCTGGAATTTTTGTTCCTGCCTTTTCTTTTACCCCTTGCCTCTCGAAATACGATATATCGTTTTTTTGTACTAGCAAGTAACTCTCCAAGGGTTAAAAGCCGTCATACAATGTTGGATTTAAATTAATAAAAAATCAAAAATATCAACAACATTAACCCTTTGACTGTTAACCAATCTGCTACGGCGGCTCGAAACCAACGGCTCTGCCCGATGGGATCTATTTTGTATGAAATGAATTTATGAAAATAGACCAAAACAAAAAAATGATTATTCTTAGGATAAAAGTAGTTATTCATGATATATTAATAGAACAATCCAAAATATCGATCAAATTTTGTTTTTTTTTTTCTATTAATTAATGCGACGTGCGCACACGGCGACGGTTCGCCGCAACTGAGCCACGCGTGCCGCTCAGTTCGCCTCCCACTCATGAAATGTGTGCGGTTATTCGAGAACAATCAAAACTTGTGGTGCCAAATAGACCCCATCGGCACGGCCAGATTAAACAACGATATATCGTTGTTTGTGATTACGGCGAGATACAATATAGCAGTTTAAGAGTTAATTAATAATAAAATTAATTTTATTAATTTTGGGGGAGGGGGGATTCTCGCTCGCGCGCAAATGCACATTCACACGACACCTGCTAATACTAAAACATTTTCGAATTATTAATCATTTTTATAATAATTAATTAGTTGGTTCGCGTTGTTCCTCTCTATAAATCAAGAAATGCCATTACTCATTCGTGGATTGGGGGATAAATATAATATTTCAGCGCGGGAAAACTTACACATCCTGCGGAAACCCAGAACGTTTTGGACATGTCGGAACCGGAAGTGGCGATATTCCGGGGGCGTGACCGGGGACCATGTCACTTCCCCCCCCCAACCCACGGCGAGGATCCTCTCGGCAATAACTTCTTGACAAGTCGACGGCGTTACCGTCGACGCCGCCGACGTCGACCGAATATTATTTTTTAAATAATTCTCGGTGTCATGCTGGCCCGCCATCAGATTAGCATAACGGCGCTCTCGGCCCGTGCCGAAAGGGTTATTGTCGAAGGTTATTCGTGTGTATTTTCTTGCCCGTATTAAATTTTATGTGTTTCAACCCCTTCGCAGCGTCTCTGCTCGGGTAAATATCGGATATGATTTACGGGGGCGCTGTAAAATTTTCGGTTTTGTCATTCGGTAAAATACGCTATAAATCTTTATTGCCCCCTGTAAAACCAGTTATTATTTTGTTTTTCGAATTAATTTCTAATTCAATTGATATTGTTATGGCCGATAATTTTACCAATGGTTAAATAATTAATAATATTTTTTGAGTTTCGAAGACATCATGCTAAAAGAGACACGGTCTATACCAGGGGTGAGCAACCCGCAACATGCGGCCCGCCACACTTTCTCCTGCGGCCCTTCAAAGATTTAACATTTTGACTGAAAGCGTGTCGTCTATATCTGCAAATATATACCAATTAATGGCAACGAAGCAATGCGAAATTTGTCATTAACCTAGCCGTGCCGATGGGGTCTATTTGGGACTCCTAGTTTTTGATTTTTCTCGAATAATTCTTTTAATATGAACCTTATTACAAACTAATTGTATTTGTTGAAAATGTCTAAAATATAAATATTATAAATAATCATTGACTATGTTGTCCGCGATTGCGAAAAAATAAAAACAACAATATACGTTTCTGTAGCCACGGGCGCGATGTTTTGTCTCGCTCGCATCCGCAACGATGTACCAAGTGCAAGTGAAACGTATACTAGTGACACGTGTCACAGTGCATGTGTCATTTACACGTTGTATTGATAAGTTAAAAATCCAAAATATCGACCAAATTACGAAGCGTATCATGAATAACTATTTTTATTGTTAGAATAATCCATTTTTTTTAAAAAAACGTCAAGATATTGATGAAGTTTTCATCAATATCTTAACTTGAAATGCTTGGTTCTATTTTCCCTTATAAACAAACCCCATTCGGACGACGCGGTTGGTTTCAAGTCATCGTGACGGATCAGTAAAAAGAGCAATATCAGTAAAATATTTTATTGACCTTTTAGGTGCGATATAAGATTTCATAAAATGTCATGAAATACGAAAAATATAGTTGGGGTTCTTAATGTGCGTTAATTTGTCGTAGCTAAAAAAATTTGACGATATTTTTCGACGAAGGTATGTCGGAATGCGAAACAAAGTTATATTCAATAGTATTGGGATAAACCTCATCTCGCACTTTGAGAGAGCCTTGCAAAGTGATTCGGATTTATCCGCATCTCGCATCTAAAGGGTTAATAAAAAAAATATAAACATTTATGTTTGAGAAGAACGTAAAATAAACCTAAAAACCTCTCATTTCAATAAAAATCAAACTGCACGGTTCTTATTTATTCCAATTAGCCAAAAGCTAACAAACGAAAATAACAGATCTTTTCCAAAAAAGTAGAACATAGAATTCAAGATGCTTTTGTAAAAATCTCAGCTAATATTTTAATATATAGAGAACCCTCCTATAACACGATATCCAACAACATGGTTTCGTTGTAACACACAAAAAATAGATTTTTATTTTTTATATAGATATTGATCAAGATTTTCTCAATACCTTTAGTTTGAAATGCTTGGATTTTATAATTTATAATGGAAAATAGACCCCCTTCGGACGACGCGTTTAGTTTGTAGCTGGCCCGTTTTAAAAAAGGTTGCTCACCCCTGGTCTATACATTTGTTTTCATCAAAACTATATTAAAAGAATACCGCACGTTTAAATATTACTTTTCCTATTGTGTCCTTGGACTACCACTGCTTCGAGTGTCGAAACTCGCCACTAGTCGGCGCCACCCGTCCGTGTCGGAGGGAATTCGAAGATTAATGCTATCGCCGCGGATCCTTCGAACTTAGCCATTATCCTTAAAATTTTCTAATACCCATTCGGTGCTTTATGATATCTCTGATCAGTGTTTGCCGTGACGACGCGGCAAAGAACCGAAGAAAAAATGGGTTTGACGTCACGCAATCATTTTTGAATAAACATTAAACCACCTTGATTTATATTGATGGAGTCATCGTATTTTCCCGGTATTTTACATTTTTTTTACCCCACGATGCTGGTCGTATTTTAAATTTTTTAAGTCGAGTCGCGCGCTCCGTGGGAGCAATCGGTACAGGGTGTTCGGAAAATTCATTATCCCCCGCTACAACGTGAAAATAAACATCTAATTAAGTGAAAAGTTTAACTTTATTCCATCAACAAAGCAATATGATAACACTACTATATATCATTATGACATTAATTTAGTTCCTTGAATGAAACATTATAATATTTATTTAAATTTTTATGATAATAATCTATATGTGGGTATCGATAGTTCAGGGTATAATTGAAGTGATATTAATAACGCTTTCCAACTAAAACTAATATTTAACTAGGTTATATCTACATAGAATAACGTAATAATTTGAAACGTTATTCCTTTACTGCTTAATTATTTTTCAAATAAAATATTCATAAAGTTTATAATTGCTTAAATAAAATCGGCAGTAAGGTCTAACTCTAGCATTTTTGATATATCAATAATAAATAGAATATTATTTTTCCTTGACCTTGACTTGAACTGCTTTAGTAAAAGATTTTTAATTTAATTTTGTGGTTAATATTAGGGGAACCCGAAAGAAATCGCGTATTTTATAAACTAATGTTAAAAATTATAGACACGGCTAAGAAAGCATGTCTATAAGTTTTTTTGCATTTAAAATTTGGACCTTCTATTCGAAGATAACAAAAAAGAACGGAGAAACACATGCAATTCTTTGTTATCGAGGCAAAGAATTCGACTCTTTTTACACCAAATTGTAACTGGAGATGAGAAATGGATCGATTACGATAACATCAGTCGAAAAAGGCCACGTCTTTCTCATTATTAAACTCCAGTTCCGTCCACTAAGCCTGGTTTAACACTTCGAAAAGTTCTTTTGTGTATTTAGTGGAATGTAAAAAAATAATTCATTTCGAATTATTAAAAACGGAGATATTTACTGTCAATAATTGGAGAGTTTATTTGAGAAAATAAAAATCCAACGTCCAATTTTGTTCAACAGAAAGGGAATAATTCTTCACCACGATTATGAACGCCCTCATAAAGCAAGAATAACCCAAGAATCAGGAGTTAAACTGGGCACACTTTAAGATAAAATCGTTTTCGTAATATAAATGAAGTCGAAAACCATATGAACGAATATTTCGATTCTAAACTGGATTTTTTTTAAAAAAGAATTTTACTACTACAAGGAAAATGGGATTTTAATAATGATCGAAATGATGTTTTGTAATAATAAGAAAAAACATAAATAACTTTCATAGAAAAATGCGCGATTTCTTTCGGGACCCCCTAATATTAACTGATATTTTAGAAAATGAGAATGAACGAGAGGATTGAAAAAAAGTTTCAATGTTTCATTGTTTTTGTTTCTCTAACCTACCGAAATATCAGCATCTCTGCAGCCAAAGGGTTTTTTTGGAAATATTTATTGTTTATAATATTGGTTTTTAATTTAAGAAAATCGGAAATAAAATGTGTATATCTTTAAAATGTTATTTATTGATCTGGAAACATTTCTTATTTTTATTTTAATTGTTTAAAAGATAATTGGAAGATTAATTAATTTTGGAATCCCCCTGTAGTCTCGAAAAAATAAAGGACACGATTCTCTTAACCATGTCAATCCGTTGGCTCCAAAAGGGGAAGTTTATTATTTCAGAGCGATGAAAGGGGAAAGGGACATAAATAAAAATTTGCATATTGATAGACAATTTCTATATTTTTGTGACAACCCTTTGCAGGTACGGAGAAAACGGAGAGGGGGAAGGGGTGTTGAGCTGTCCCCTCGGATCCACCCCCCACTCCCGATCAAATGCTGCATTCGTCAATTAATGTCTTCGGCTCACGAATGTTATGTGATTTTAAATGCTGTTTCATTAGTTTATATATTTTTATTGGATATTATAAAGATGATTTACGATATGGTCCCCCCCGTTCTGCATTTCGTGATGGTAATTGCTAATTATTGGGTTAAAAATTGGAATTGGAAATGTGAAATGTTCGTGAGGCGTTTGTCACGTGACGCCGCAGTCATGTCGCTTGTCACATCTTTGAATTTTTTTCCGAAAAATAAAATATCAAAGTAATATATCGCTTTTTAAATCATTCTGTGGCTTTTTCGGTTTTGCGTTTAAATTTCGTTTTGAAAATGTCTGCAATTAACCTTTGCCTACGCGACCATTGTTCTAAACCCATTACATCTTTATAGATTCGATTCGATCGTTAAGTACGAATTGAGTTTTGTCGTAGAATGAATTCTTTAATAAATTCAGATGGGTTTCTGCATAATTTCGTGGGATAAATTACTAATTACTAATACATCGTTCATTAATTCGAACCTTCTGTCAATCTTTTTTAAATTATATATATGGTGATTATTATTATTAATACCTAGCTGATGACAATCGTCAGAAGTAATCAGCTATCCAGATCTCTTAATCATCCGGATCTGAAGAGGGTTGAAGAATTTATATATTTTGGATCACAATTTACGAGTAACGAAAATTGTAGATCAGAAATAAGAAGGCGAATATGGATGGCTAAAAATGTGATGTCAAAGCTATCGACTATTTAAAAAAACAGGGGGATATCCAAAAAAACAAAAAAACGTTTAAACCAGGGTCTGGTATTCTCAATTTTCATTTACGGCCTAGAAACCTTGGCCATAAAGGAGAACATGAGGAAGAAAATTGACGCCTTTTATTGGTTTAGTTTGGATTAACAACGGACAAAATCAGGAAAAAACATGATATTTTTGCAATAAATTAAAGAAGTAGAGATTTTAAGATCTACTTGTTGTTAGTGAGTAGGAATGTCAAAAAAATATATTAAATATTTTTAATTAACCCTTGTAATTGAATTGATTTCCATATTTTCTATAACGCCATGCTTCCCTGAAAATAAGCCCTAACATAATTTTCCAGTTAATAAATACAAATTAAGACTTGGTTAATATCATATAATAATGGTATGATGATAGTAGGTAATAAAAGTATTGTAGAATGCATCTTAACCTCTCCATTCTGTAGAAATTTTCAGTAAGAAGTTTTTTTTATTTAATCCTTTTAATCCCAGCCCATTTTGCATGGAATATGCGAAGAATCTCTAGCAATTTTTTGGTAAAAACAATAGTTTTCATTATTTTTTTTATCTCACCTAATGATTCGTTTAAATTCTGTGGAATGTATGATAATAACTAATCTTTAAATATGAATAATCATAAACAAACAAAATAAAAAAATATTTATACTTAAAACGATATAAACTTTGAGTTTGAATCATTTTTAACATAAAAATTAATTATTTTATGCAAAGAATCTAAAATAGTAATCTGAAAATAGAAAGTGGTTTTTAGTCAATATATGAAAAATAAAAAGAAAATAGAAAATGGACATAAGAAAATAATAGTATTGTTTCGCAAAATTAGTAAATATCATGAACCCTTCCAGGGTGTTATAAAACTTTTTTTTTAATATATTTGTATAAAGGTTCTTATAATTATTTAATATCTGAATTTAAATTAAACGAAAAAAAATATAAAAATATACGGCCGTGGGAGTAAAAGGGTTAAATGAAAAGATAATATGTTTTGTGAACCAGACATTGGATAAAACCTTATAGATCATAGGATCCCAAACTATTTTGTTCCTTGGCGTCCTATTTTTATTATGGACTTTTTAAACTTAGTATGAGTTGTTAGAAATAATTAGCGTTTGACCGAAAGATGATTATTTAATCTGTAAAAACTATCCATATAGCCAGATAAATCTGAATCTAATAAATCTTTTGGCTCAACGTCGACAATCTTGGCCAGACAATTTTATGTTTGACTGAGAGTTTGATTATATTTCTCAGATTTAGCCATAAAATTAACAGTGGGCCGCGGTTTGTGCATCCCTGATTTAATTTAATTTGTATATTTTGCAACGTTCATCAATCATTAATAACTTTATTTAAATTTAAATTAAAAAAAAACAACAAAATTATGCTTCTTAATTCGTATTGGTTCTTTTTTCTTTGTTATTAAATTATCCTGACCGTACAAATATTTTATTTTTTTAGAATAATTAAATATATATTGTCCACTCTATAAAAATAGGACTTTTTATAGAGTGGACAATTGTAAAATTTTTATTCATAGCATTATTAAAAAGTAAATATTTGGATTTGGAACGACTTAAACCAAAACCTAGTATTTTACTTAAATAAATACAAACATAATACTGTTAATAAGATAAACTGCTACTCTTTTCTTCGTAAGAATATTGCCAGCCTAGCTATTACCCCTTTCCATGAGGTATGAAGATGGAAAAGAAATCAAAAACTCTCGCAACTGTCTATAATGCAGAATAAGCACCAAGAACATTTTTTCTGAGGGGTCTTCTCTGGGGGTCCGTACGAACCTCTTTACAAATCACTGCTATGGATGCTTCTCATTAATTTTCCCAATGTTTTTTTTATAGCTAGTCAATATATCTGTAAACATAATAAATTCCCGAAAGCTCTATTGCGTATTTTGAAGCTAAAAATAAATAAAACGTATTTTCGGGAAAACTTTTTATTTTAACAACGACATCTATTAAACGATTCGTTTATTTTATTTAATATTGAGATTTTCACGAGTTTTCTTTTATTGTCGAATTCGCGAGAGATTAGTCTAAAATGTGTGATAATAATTAATAAAAAATAATTCCGATTATTTCCGTGCCTTCTTTTCCGCTTGATATATTCAGGCATTCGGAGCGCTTACGTTTCCATTTCAGAACTGAAAATTGCGGCATTCATTTCCGTAATCTGGTCGTCGATCTTTCCACGGTTCGACAGCTATCGCCGGAGTCGATCACTGTCGACTGGCGTGCGCCTCCCATCCACAATATGGCATTAGTCCCACCACGCTAATCCCCAAACTGCGACAGATTGCTCATTCGTAGACGTCGTTTATAATTTAGGTCTATTGTCTTTTTCCGTGATCGCATTAGGTCCTATCCTTGTTGCTTATCTGGGGCCCCGTGTGTTTTTCCTTTTTTTCCTGGTTATTCTAGCCGGGGAACACCGAAAAAATGAAGATTTATTAGTTTCGCGTGCCCCCGTTCATCGGCGGGCCATTAGCATATTCCGACGTTATTGTTGTTTCAAATTTTATAATGGATGTCGATTCCGAATGTCCCCGGTGTGGAGTTGTGGCTATGGTGTGGTCCAAAATCATTCATCGGACGTCTTGGGTACAAGCAAGGTCCGAAAATCCTGTTCTTATTGTTAAATATTGACATTGAATAACATTCAACGATGTATTTTTATATTCTTTTAAATTTATGGACGTGTAATTTTGTATAAATTATGATCTTATCTATGATTGCTTACCCGAAAATTACGTTTTTATTTCACGATTCCACTATAAACTATATAAATCGTAATTAAATATTTGGATTTTTATTTAATTAATTTTTAATATCTGTCAGAAATGACTCATTTTTGACATAGGACATTATTTTTTTTATATTTGGTCAAATAATATTATTTTATAAATATAAAATTTTAATTTTCCCAACGAAAAACCATAATATTTATTTTTGACATTGGGCTTACGTTTTATTCTCACTTTTGACATTAGAATAATACATAATCAAAAACAGTACATAATTTATAATATTTTTGAATAGTTAAAGCTTAGTACGCGTACATTAATAAGCTTTGCTTGTAAATACAATTGGTCGTAAGTCGAATTACATGCAAAATATAAAATTAAGCTTTCATTTTGACCAAACACTCAAAATTCCGTGCTTTCTGTACTTATCACCACGACTTCGAACCGTAACTAAAACTAAAAACCACAAAAAATGTTATTGTAATCAAAATCGGAGCTGAACCGAAAAAATATCATTTTATTTCGGTTCGGTTAATAAATTATATCATTTTTATACGAATTCACGTAATATATTTATTACAAAAAGGTTATAATATGAGAAAACCAACCCTCCTATAGCGCTCCCTGCTATAAACTGGCGTACGAGACAGTCCCTCCTATAGTGCCACCTTCTAGATCGCCGTTTTCTATAATTTAAAGTAAAATATATTTTTTAAAACATAAATAAATAAACAGAACAAGGTATAAATGAGAAAAAAATACAAAATAAATATGTATTGGGGGCCTAGTCTTCTATAGGGCGGGTTTCTATAAGAGGGTTGACTGTACATAAGTTATTATGATTTTTCTGATACTATTTGCATGTCGATCTTTTCTGCAATTCTCAGAGATTCAAAGTCAAAAATAATGTTCATTGTTATTAAGTTAATAAGCAGATTTTTATATTTGTGACCAACTTTAGGATAAAGTTTCTGGCCTTGGTGTAAGATGATGCTGTATGTTTTAATTCTTGAAAAAATAGTTAAATTCTTCCATGACACTTGATGAGTTTTTCCTTCTAGGTTTTTATTGCTCAATGTATTTTTAAATATTAATTTTGAACTATTGGTACTATAGAATTCTTGTGTTTTTTTGTGATTTTTTTAAAATTATTTTATTATTTGAATCTTCCATCGTTTTTCATCCAGAATAATTAAGTTAAATACCGATTCAATATTAGTATACCAATGTTTCTGGCAGTTGGTGTACCAGTCTCGATTAGAATCGCAATTTAATCACGGGGACATTTTCGTGGGGGCGTAGCCCCTCCGCCGACGGCTCCATCGCCAACGGGACAGTTCGTTATCCGTCCTCATACATTCGGCATTCACGTGGAATTACCATCTATTTACGAAACGGCAATAATGCGACGATAAAATAACGAAACGATATCCAAATTTGAACCCTATAATGTTACCAGATCGCAGCCTAATAGCAATACATTTGAATACAAAAAACATTTTAAAATTAAACGGTTATTTATATAAAAAAAAGATTCTTGCAAAGCTCGTATTTCGATGTAGCTAGCGACATCTGCGATTTAAAAGCACAGCTTTTAAATGCAACGCGTCGATAAAACAGTTGACTGCATCGCAATATTTTTTCTTGACAAATTAAATTAAACTTTATTTTATATTCTAATCGTCGACAAATAAATATAATTAATTATTCAGCATTCGCATAATAGTTTTTAAATAAAAATATTTTTTTCGATTTCTATATCTAGATTTATTTTTTGTTCGTACAATATTATTTGGCCATAAAACTTTATACGTCGGCCATATAATTTTATATCTCTGTACTCCACTCAACCACTCGATCCATACTCACGCCGCTCTCGTGCCCCTATCCCCATTGTTGCAGCCATCTGCAATCATCATGTCATCAAAGGGGGAGTCCCTTGATTCCCATTATTTCCCCTTCCCCCTTTCCCTCCTCTACAATCCCCCCCGGTGATGAGTACGCGAGGCGTGGCGGTAATGCCGCTTATTAAAACGATGGGGTGGCGAAACAATCACTCTCGGTGTACAATGACTGCGTCCGCCATTCGAGACCCTTCGCTCACAAAATGGCCGCTCGGACCCTAATCTAATTTTGTCTCCTGAAACCTGGGGGGAGGCTGCTTTCCAGCAAGAAGAGCGGATCGATAATCTATTTATTTTGCGAGGCGGCTCGTCGTCTACCCAATCACTCTCAGGGGGGAGTGATTGCCTTGTAATTTTGTATAGTGGCAACACTGGGTTTGGCAGGGCAATAATCGCGTTTTCGCATAGCCGCCGGTATACAATTTTGACAGATATATTTCTAATGTGTATTAAACCTATTTTACATTATTTCTCGGTAATAAAAACATATTAATAGAAGGTTTTGTATCTCTTGACTTTAAAAAAATGGTAAATTGGCAATCAAATTTGATGTATACATATTTATTAGGATTAAATATACATTCCTTTCAGTTAAATTATCTGAAAATACATGCACTGGGGTTTTTCAACGGGGTCTAGATTGACCGCTTGGGGGTCTATGGAAGTTTAAAAAGTGTTTATATCGTTACAGTTCGTTTTATTGGGGGTCGATGATCAATTTTATAATTCTTATAACTAATATTGCTGCTGCATCTTCTAATGGTCCACCATCAATGTTGGGATCATCAAATATCAAGGATTTTTAGCGCTTCTAAAGAAAAAGTTCACGATATTCTGACAACACTAAATTGCTAAAAAAATGCAAGAAAATCTTCATTCTCTTTTGCATTTGTGTATTAAAGCAATAAACACAATTAAAGCTAAGGGTTTGAATGATTTTTTGCTCAATTATACTAAAGTATTGATAAATTTTATAATAATTTACTTCTTCATACGAAAGCTCGTTGGTTGTCAAAATGCAATTGTTTGAAACGTTTCATAAAAATCTATAATTTTGTAATTGATTTAAAATGTAATCAAAAACTATTTCCAGGAGGAAAAATGTAAGGGGGTCTATGAAGAGATTATTTTGTTTTTAGGGGTCTATCTAAGAAACCTCCACTTTAAACTATGTATTAAAACATTTGGGTATAATATATTTTGCATTTCAATGTAATTTTCATGATCTATCGATCAATTTTCATTTTATTCTATTTATAAGAAAATTAAGAATTTTTCAGTTGGGACTATTGTTAGAATCACTGACTGAAATCAAAAAATTCTGAAAAATATTATCGTATTGAATCATGATGATATTCAAGCCTCAATATAACATACTTTATAGATACAATTTGCAAAAAACACAATCTAAAGCAGGGGTCGGAAAACTTTTTCACTCATTGCCTTCAAAACATATTTATTTACGTTTATCGTATCAAAAATATATTTTTATAGACCACTGATCAAAAGCAAGCTCCTCAAGATAATCTAAGGTTAAGGCTAACTAAAAATATAAAAGCATTTCTTAATATTTTGTTGTCAGAAATATTTTTAAAATATTTAATTTTTAAATTTTTTTTAAATTTATATTTTGATTAGAATTGTAAATGGTGATGCCAGTTTAAGGATCACTGGTCTCGATTTCAGATCGCAGGCATCTCGCACATTAGTCGTGAATCCTTCGATGCCTCTATTCACTCCCTTCACAATAACAAAACGCAATTAGCCCTCGCGATTCGTGGGTCTGTCACTTTGCACAGTGTGTGTGCAAAAAAAAAATACAGCACACTTTTTTTGACATTAATTGCGTTCCCCCCCTGTATATATTTTTGTCCGCGTATTGTGCTTCGAGAGTGAATTTCATTTTGTTTGTACAATAATGGCGGCGATACTCTTTGTAATGCAAATTGTTTATTTCCTCTGTGGGGAGTCTCTTCTTCGACAGCACACTGTTCGTTAGGTGCGGCCGTAAAGCACCGGGACCGTCGATTGATATTTTAAAAAAATCCAGCGATACAGCAGGCCACATATATTTTTTGTTTGATATCGAGATCTTGAAGATGCCCGCAGGTCATTGTTTGATTCGCCCCCGAAGAGACTGCTCTCTGAATGGATCCTTCAGTCCTTCTTTTATATCCTTTGATTGGCCTCGACGAGGATCGGTGTCTCTTCGCCTTTCGGTATCGTTGTTGGCCCTCCTGTTTACATTCGTCGATTTCCTTTATGCTCTATTATATTCTTCCAGCATCCACATCCACTCACGGTTTGTTACGAGTGACGTTGATCCGTCTCGATCGACCTGGAGGCGTTCTGACATCCATTCATTCCGAAATATATCTATGGAATGAATCGGACGCATATGAAGAGTTTATTCTAAATTTTAATGTTTGAAAATCCGTTGTAAAAACGATGCCATTTGCGATTAAGAGCGATACTTAATGGTATCGGATATAAAATTTACGATTAAAAAATGTATCGTTTCATAAAATACAGAAAATTACAGCAATTTATAAAGTAGTTGATATTATTAAGCTGAAAATATTAAAATTGTGCTATAACAAAGCCGTGCTAATCGGGGATTAAGAATTTGATTTAATATAGAAATTAATTTAATTCATTATTTTATAATTTAAATATTGACAATATCAGTATTGCTATAAAAAAAATCGGCCTAGACCAGGGATAAGCAACCTTTTTTTACAACTTAAATTAAAAAATGTTGTGCATCTAAGAAACCTAAGATAATACAAATAATGAGGGATAAACTCAAATTATTTTTTTATTAACAAAATAAACCTAGTATGAAAAATACAAAAATAATATAAATACCATTACCCGTTCCGTCAAGACGGCTCGAAAAAAAACCGCGTCGTCCGAAGGGGGTATATTTATAATGGAAAATAGTACCCAAGCATTTCAATCCCAGATATTGATGAAATATTCATCAATATCTTACCCTTTTTTTAAATGGATTATTCTAAATATAAAAATAGTTATTCATGCTTAATAATTTGGTCTACGCACGATTTTGCGTAGATTTGCACGATTTCCGATAAAAACTCGGCACATTATACTGGATGCGAGTGAGAATTAACCTCGCGCTTATGGCAACAGAAGCGAATATTGTTGGATTTATTATTTATAATATTTTTATATTAGTTAGATTTATTATATAATATTATTATAAATAATAACGGGCGACCGCAAGAGAAAGTGCATCGGGCCGCATGCGGCCTGCGGGCCACGGGTTGCTCATCCCTGGCCCAGACCATTCGTAGTGAACCTTTCTATGTTTTTGCGTACTTCAAGTTGCAATCAATAATTAAGCTACAAATAGTTGCTACAAATTGTAAATCGTTCTCTTCCAATAATTGTACTTGCTATCTCTTGCACGCTTGCCCTAGGTTCGCTACCTCTGATATTGACTGAAGTGTTTATGTAGAATTAAAAAAAAAAACAATAAAACATTTATATTAATAATTAATTGAAAGAAAATATTAGAAAAATCATTTCAAATATTCATTTTTCAATTTATTGTACATTCTTGTTCTTAATTAGTATTTCTCAAACTTGTTAAGAGTATATTTGCTACTCAAAACATTTAGATAATCCCTGTAGTATTGATTTCTAACGTATTATTCTAAATTAATTAGTAATTGCAATTTAAAAGAGCAAATATTTTTATTATTTATTTAAAATGATAAATATAGTATTGTTTATGTCTTTCTGCTATTAGGTTTAGAAGGCTAATCGATACATTTTTTTAAATGTCAATCTGCTTCAAAGGACATTCTATACACTCGTCAAAAGCCTACATGGCTATTTTGAACCCAATACCAAACAAGCCCTTTATTCACAATCATCGACAATGGAATCAATCGGATAAACGCCCAAATTGTCGTCGGAAAAGAAAATAAGAAAAAAATGGTACAAGATCTTATCGTGAAAACCTTTCATTTGTCATTGGACTCGTACAAATGCACAATGGGGATGATCCAATTTTAGGGCAATTGTCCCTTTTTTGCACGCACAATTAAATGCTGTTGCATCGATTTTTTTTTCTTCGCCAGAATCACAAAGTGCACAAGCGTGGTGTAAGGATCGTCTCCTTATTGGCTCTCTCCGTGGCCATTATTAAATTTGATATCATCCCTTTTGCATTTTAAATTGAACGGGGCTTAGGACAAATGGTTTCGGGCCCTCGGCCGCCCTTCATCAATTACGCTCGATTGCCCCCGAAACCCTCGGCGTAATTAATACACAGAGCTCCCCGGAACAGACACGTAATTCCATTAGTGTGAGATGTTCCAACTTTGAAGGATGAGTGGACGGGAAGACGCGGGAAGAGTGTCGGATCTCTGGCAGATTCTCATTTGGAGGGCTTCGCATTGACCCCGTCTCCGGGGGATCGCATCATTAAAAGGGTTCCGTGTCCCTATAGGTCGCATTGATTCCCTTTCTACCGGGATCCTAAATCCTTCGCCCCCGCGGCAGGATCAATGTCGATTCCTACGGGGTCCTCGTCAAAATTACAATTCTTCTAATCTGCGAGACCGAACTGCGGGGGGCCGGAAATAAAGCGTTCGGATTAATTTTTTTTTTGCTCTCATTTGTATTTATTATTTCATTTTGATGAAAAAGATAAAAAATCTTAGAAAATTATTAAAATATAATTTAATTATTAATAAAAGGATATTGATCAAGTACAGTCAGCCCTCCTATAACGTTTCCTCTAAATCACTACTTTTTACAAAATTCCTTGTCAACCAAATATCATTAAGTTTTATTTCGCTCGGTAATGTATTATAGATTTACGAAATATCTAAATTGACCCTAAAAGTATTAGAATTTTGTGGAAAACAACGATTTACAGGAAACGTTATAGGAGGGTTGACTGTATACCTATTTTTTGACACGGTTAGGGAGCTTCTTACATTATATTTATTATTTTTTTGCACTGATTTGATGCGGATATAAAAATATTACCAATGAAAACTTGAATAAATTTTCTCTATAATGTGTATTCAATAGATATTTTCAGATATTTTACGCATTACAGTCAGCCCTCCTATAGCGTTTTCCTCTAAATCGCTGCTTTTTACAAAATTCCTTGTCAACCAAAGAGCATTGACCTATTATAGACTTACGAAATATCTAAATTGACCTTAAAAGTATTAGAATTTTGTAGTAAACAGCGATTTACAGGAAACGTTATAGGAGGGTTGACTGTACTTGGATTGAATATACAGTCAGCCCGATGAAGAAATCGGGACCACGTTATAGAAGCCAAGGGGAACCTTACAAGATTTGGGAAAAGGGTTTATTTTATATTTTGGATACTCTGTATATTTTATTTTTATAGGAGTAATATATATTTTATTAATTTATTAATATATTATTTTTATAGTTATAATAATTTGGAGGGCTTCTCATATATAAATATAGGGCATAATTACACTTTAATTTCATTATATTTTGATTAATACTCCTTCATTGACATTTTTTAAAATGTAGTACGCTTTTTAAAAAGGATTGTATTAGTATGAAAAGTCCGGTGATTATATTTAAATAAATATTTTCAACCATCTAGTGCCATTCATAATAAACTATCATTACAGTTTGGAAAATTAAGGTACAGTCAGCCCTTCTATAACGATAAAATCGAGACCACGCCATAGAAGCCAAGGCACAATACAAAATCTGAAAAAGGGCTTTTTAATTTTATTATGTAAATTTAACGAAATCGATCATTTCTATTCGCATAATTTAAGTGACCTTGTTCAATGTCAATGTCTCGTGTTTTTTTTCTTTGTTAACGAATAGCATTAAACCTTTTTTAAAAAAAATATAATATTACGAAATACGTAATTAAAATTAGGTTTTCTTTAATGAAATCAATATACATTTTTTACTTTCGCATATTTTAAATGACCTTGATCTTGACCTTGAAAGTACGTTCTAGGAGGAAGCGCTATAGGACGGACTGTTGAGCTTGTGAGCGTTATAGGAGGGTTAACTGCAATTATAAAGTCATGTCAATATAATATTTCGATGATATTATTATTACGCATAAATAAGAAACAAAATTATGAATTCATTTTTATTCCCAACTCTTATTTTTCTTATAAAGTATCGTCTTGATCGTATCAGCCGGTTAAAAAAATACCTGTTTATTAATATTTATCTATTTATCCTTTTTAATTAAAAAAAGGGTTTCGTCCGGTCTAAACCGTATTAATATAGGATATGGTCTATTCATGTTTTACGTCACTCAATTTTATTTAAAAATAATGCTCAAGAATATAACAATAAATATAAATAATAAATGGTGATACAATTTTTAACCCTTCGACTGTCGAACGACGATATATTCTGTTTTTTTTATGCTAACTAGAAACAACCCATCAGCAAAATGATTAAATAATTGTAAATATCCAGATTGATATGTTAAATTCTTGTTTTTTTTGTTGTTTAATTCAATTCGCAAGTGGATAAGGGTGCAGAGTCACTGCCATGCATAATTTTCATATTTCGCAGATGGATGAGCTCCTTTGCGTCGACGCCGCCATTGTTGCACGGCACAAAAAAGCCGACATATTTTTTTTTCGGCCGACAATGCCGACTTGCAACTGCAACCGAATTGTGCGGATAAATAAACAAATAAAATGTTAAACAAAGCTCGCAATCTCTCCCATCTATCCGACCCATATCAGTTTATCTTCCCGCTCCTCCTGTATGAACGATTCGCTTTTTTTTGTCTCGTTCTCAAAGATACTATTTCTTAATCAGATCATAATATGGTTTGACTGGTGTATAGTGTGTTCAGAAAATAATATGCATTCGTTTTGTACATATAAATGTAGTTTGAATCAGTGTTCTTTAACCCTTTAACACTCACAGCACGGCGAAGATAAAAGAAATGTTTAAAAATAAACAGAAAAAAATTAGAAAGAATTTCATTTATTAAATTTGAAACTGGAAGCAACTCTTCATCATTCCCTTTCAATGCTCTGAGATTTTTTGCTTGATAAAATAGTATTAGATTTAATTCTAAAGCACCAAAAAATAATGTCGATCGATTTTTAGAAGGTCCAGATGCAACTGTTTCTTCCTTCGATAGAAATGTATGATTAGGCATTTTTATCCAAAATAAAAGGCTATGGGAATCTCATCCATCTACAATAATTTAGGACAACGATTAAATCAATTATTTATTGCATCAACTTTATCTGCATCGACCGATTCTCTAATCAGTTTAATATTATTTAATGACTAACTCATTTTAATTTGTCGAATTCAATCCATGTTGAGAAAGATCTTTGGAAATGCATGATTTTTTTTTATATGTGCGAAAGTCGAGGGTCACCTGTACGTTGTTCGTATTTTTTTTTATTAAGTTTACTGAAGTTTTTTCACTCAAAAAATAAAATTTAAAAAATTCGAGCTTGGAACGCAGGAATGGAAATTCACTATGAATATCTAAAATAGAGACAATGATTGTATTTTATCTTACCTAGACACCTCGATTAGCTTTTCTTTCTCGCGAGAATCAAGTGCGCATTATTTTATATCTTCCTAAATTACGCTAACCTTTATTTTTAACCAAGGTAATAATCTTTTTTTTTTTAAAACTAAAAATTCTCCAAAAGTAGAAATATTTCTATATTATCAAAGAGTCAGCTTCTTTATCTTGAAATGCTCCACTAGGTCAGATTTTGGTTCTCGTAGCAACCGCTTTACTTCTTCCCTCAGTTCGAACGGGGGTATAAAAAAATTCTTTCCGATAACTATCATACTTATGCATGGAATATGAGTTTTTGGTGATGTCAGTTGTTTCATCAAGTCGAATCTTAAAACTTCTCGATGCCCATGTAAACTATCCTCTGAATAGTGGTGTCTGAAAGTCGTATAGCCTCTATATTTTTGGTAGCTAGAGGACCCAAAATTACTTGCAAAATATTCTTCTAGATATACATGAAATTAATGTCATGAGCTCAGCGGCCGCCTCTGCTCGGGTGAAAGCTTTCGCGGACCATCGGTTGAATCCACTGATATAAATAACACGATATACCTAAAAATATGTATTCTCTTTATAATTAATATTTAAAATAAAACATACACCATGAACACCGTGTAGTATATATTTGTATCTTTTGTATTATTGAATTGCATCTTTTGATACAAGTTATAAATATGAGGTAGTTGCAATTCGAGCATCGTTCGATGCACTAGTTGCATTTAGAGTATCGCTATATCTAAAATTATAGTTTAATTTAATATATAGAAATATTTTCCGGCCTGTTGAATGCCATAGTGAAATTCACTCGTTTAAGACTAAGCCCTGTGACAGCGTAGAGGGTGAGCCCTCCGGGGACCCTCGCGTCTGTGTGTGTGTGTGTGGGTGCGTGTGTAGATCTAAGGGCGCACTCATACCGACGCGTTCGGTATATGGGTGGAGTCACCCTCCGTATTTACCACCCCTCGAAGAAGTGGGCTCCACTATACCCACCGGCGGACACAAAGAGTTTACGACGCCATTTTGTCGTCTCTCCGTGTCTAAGCCGTGTTGTCTGCATTTGAATGATGATGATGATCATAATCAGGTTGGAATAAAGAATTAGAATATTCAAATTGCTATTAAATGCAGTTTCTTTTTTAAGCTATAATTGAGGGGAAAGTAATAATAAATCTGTTAAAAAAAAATGAAATTTAATTGAAATTCATATTTTTTCAGGCATATACGAGTTTTTCCTGAAAACTACGCTGTGTTATCTCACAAATTCAATCAATTTGATGCAAAAATATATTATTAGTTTTTTAATGCGAGTTTATGTTCAATTATTAAGCTCGTGTTAAAATTTAAAAGCTCGTTTAAAATTTGTGTGATTTAGAACTTGATTTTTTTTCCATTTCGTTGTCGCTTTTTGGTTCTTCGGCAATATCTAAACAACATTATATGAATAATATTTAACTGATATGACTGTTGTTTTAAGCTTTCACTTATTGTAACGCCATTCAAGTCATCCTGTTTTTTAGCAAGAAATTAATGATGCAACATGATTTTATCATCTCAAATTATGACATGTTTTCCAAATGATAGTTAATGCTAATGACTTACGTTCTAGTATTTTTTTTAGAACTGACTGATGACTTCTGAAAAATATACGTGTCAGAAATTTTGATAATATTCGAAGCATTTCTGGAACCCAATATTCAAAACGGCGTTCAGCTCTTTTGTCAATTCTGTCTGTATTTAATTTTCATTAATATAAAGAAATCGCAGAGATATATGTCCGCCGAATACGGAAACTAAGACATTATAACATTGCTGTTTTTCCTTATACTTCACAAATTCTTTACATATTTTTCACGAGTAAAAAACTAAACTACACTAAAACGCGTCAAATTATTCTACATCCCATTAAAAATTATGTATTTAATATGGCTATAATAATGTCAAGATACGTCAAGGAAAAGTTTACCAATACAACAAAAAAATTTAACAATAGACCAACATAATCCGTTTATTTTGATTTATCAAAAATATTATTTTATAATAAATTAAAAGTATCCTTTTACAGAAATTATTTATGTTAAGAACAAGACTTTGAGCTTATTAACATTATTTTTGGGCTTTTTTACATTAAGCTTTTACGATGATATACGTCGATTAGAGGTTTTTTTTCCTTGTATTATACGTTCTTTGTTTATAACATTCTCCTTCGTAAAAGTTTGTGACCAAAATATTGTCGATTCTCAGAACTTCAGACGTCATCACATTAAAGTCAAGGTCTACATAATTTTTAGCAAGAGTTCATCAGAAATTAGCTCCCAGCCTCAACAGCATTGTGGTGATATCTTAAATTTCGTCTTTATGTCTCTTGAGGTGTTATTATATTGCTTGAAAGATTATTAACAATTCTAATGATTGGAGTTCAGTAGTCTAGTTTGGAGGGAATGTAAGCTAATTGTATATTAATTAAAATTTCCAATATTTCAGACGTAAATTGCGGGAGATTAAAACGTAAAATCGAATGTACTAAAGTGAAAGGGAACGTTTTCCCGCTATATGCGTATTAGCAAAAAACGTGAATTTCGGGGTACGTAAAAACGGGGTTCCACTGTATTTGAAGGTCTTGGTTTATATTATGCATCCAATTTTATTTTTGCACGGATTCGTAATAACACCGTTTCAGAAAATGTACTACGTTATTTTTTATACCGGTTTTTTTTCCTTTAACCCAGTCTTGCCGATGAAATTTTTGATTTTTCTTGAATAACTCTTTAAATAAAAATCCTACATTTGTATTTGTCAAAAGAAAAGTCTAAAGAATAAATGTTATAAATAATAATGGTCCTTTGTCTTCAATGGACGACAACGACAATATTCATTAGTATTACCACGCGCGCGATGTTTTTTCTCGCTCACATCCAGTACAATGTGCAAGTGCGAGTGAAACTGTACTAGTTACACGTGAATTCTGAGACGGGACATCACCATATGAGTTTACGCGACATATTGATTGGTAAAAAATTCAAAATATCCACCAAATTATGAAAAGATGAAGAATTCATCAATATCTTGACTTGAAATATTTTGGGTCTATTTTCCATACTAAATAGACCCCATCGGGCGACGACGTTGATTTTGAGCCGCCGTGACGGATCGGTTAAATGAATAAAAATATGTATTTATAAAATACCCGGAGTTGTTTTTAAGTGATATAAAATATTTAACTCTAAGATAATTGCTACAGGTCGAAGCCTACTTCTTCCATCCACAAATAAGTTCTATACCGTACGTTTTAATTTAAGTTAAATAATAAATACACCGACTTGTGATTTCGCGGAAAATCTGATCGCACGCAATCTGCTTTTTACGCCATCGTAACAAGGCCCGCAAAACCTATATTCGCGATCAACATTCGCCAAGTACCAGTTTTTTTTTTATAAAATCCAGATTCCACTGGGCCACCGGGCCTTGTGCAGAGTAGACGTACCTATGGCGGTACGTCGGTACAGAGCTGGCAGGTTTATTACGGCAGCTCGGCCAGGCGTGTTGAGTCTACTCGTTTGGTCGCTTTCCAGGGTGACCCGAGCGCCCCCGGGCTCCACCCCCGACACCGTGGGGTGAGAGCACCCCCGGCGCCCCCCGCAATGGCCGCTCGCATCCACGCTCGTCGGTGACACTGCAAAAAGTTGCGACACCACTGGAACATGTCGCCAGTGCGGTCCTCGGCCCTCTCTCCCTCTCGCGGTCTTCACTCAGCTAAATTAAAACGACGAGGGCCCTCGCCAAGAGTCGAGTGAGGGCCGAGCATCATTATCCTCGTCCTGGAGTACGCAGCTCCTGGTCGAGGGAAATATGAGAGAGCCGTTCTTTGTTGTTGAGACGGTTTGCTTCCATATAATTATTCCCCGGTATATATTTCTTTATCATTTGAGGAGGAATCATATGAATCATCGAGTATTCCGGATATATTCATGGAATCAAAGACATGCGTATGCAAAATAAGAGAGATTATAATTATGGGATTTTGTAAACATATATCCCAGAGATTTAAACGGATATTGAATTTCAGACTCAGTGACACTGAAGTTGTTTGAAAATGTAAAACTAAATAGAACCTAAACATCAATTAGCCAGTTTATCAAGTTTCAGAGAAATCTTATTTCAAACGAAGCGCCGCTCAAAGACAATTAATTAGTTGCCTCGGTTCACGCGATAGATACGCTCCATAGTAAATAATCGCGTAATTCAAAACCCTCACAATTCGATAAACATATAAACTCTCACGATAAAAACAGTCGAATATATATTTTATTAAATAATTATCACCCCGAAATTAAACCGCGTAAAATAATAATTCGGTCGCAACCGTAGTGTATCCCGATTATTACGTTTTTATATATTTGGGGTAACCCTGAAATGCATGAATTTTGCCAATTACAAAATAATATCAGCCTAATAACAGTAAAAATAATTAAACTTGAGTTTATTTTAAAAAAAATATATTAGTTGTACATCTACAACACTATGCATTCTTGTATAAATGAACATTTTACAAACAGTTATTATTTTTCGCACGTTTTAGCTTTTTTACGTCTATTTTTTTGTTCCTTATAGATCAGGGATGAGCAACCCGCGGCCCGCCACACTTTCTCGTGCGGCCCTTTAAAGATTTTACATTTTGACTTTGAAAATTCTGTACGAAAGCGTAGATTCGATGTTAAAAAAATTGAAAATAAACTTATATCTATACCATCTTATAAATCGAAATAAAGTTTGGTCTTGTACGTTTTTAATGTTAGTAAAGTAGCTTATAAGGCCCGCAATATGCCTCATAGCATTTTCTTTTGTTGGAATTGGATGGATCAATTGTTCCTCTATGTCACCAGATAATTCTTGGTCGGATAAGTTTTACGTGAATGTGACTATCCACTATATCATAATATTTTTTGCTAGTATTTCTGGCCCGGCTCTTCCCTTAAATTTTTGGGATCTTAATATTAACATTTTAACCAGATTTATGCTCCCTAATATTCATTTTAAAGATTTTAAATCATCGCGCTTTCAATTAAATATGTTTATAAATTGATTTTAATTGAAAATTTTGTAAACGTAGTTTGGGGGAAATAAAAAACGTAAAACCTGGTACTAAATGTACTAAAATAAAACGGACAGACGTTATTTTGGTGGTACATATTGTGTGGTCCGCGTTGTTTTTTTTTTCTTTTGACCACTTTCAACAATAGCGTTATTGCAGCTATTCAGCCTACTGTGTTTGACGGTACCAATGTTTTTAGGGAACATAATGGTTTTTGCGAACTCACTCCGGAATTCAGACAAAGTCATTTATATTGTTTTATTATTATTTCCCTTTTGCTTATATTTTTTTTTACAAAATCAACGCGTTGATTGCGTTGATCCGACCTGGCCATATATTATATCTAATTTTCAAATTCCTTTCCATTTGAATATTATATCTTGGCCCATGAAGCTGTCCATGAGATCGACCCTTCCCATGTGAGCATGGTATTATTTTTTATTCTAGAACACGGATTGTTTATTTTCATTTTTCTTTCTTGTCATATCTATTAACATATTTTTATACGGAGTAAAGATCAATTTCCTGTACAATCTTATCAATCAATCAAATTACTAAAAAAATTAAAAGCTGTCTACATTTTTATAAGTTGGGTATTCAACTGAGAATTTCCTCCAATTTTTTTTTTCCATAACAAATGACATAGATCTCCTAACTGCACTGCAGATTTCTCCAGATGGGTTATATTAGAATCGATATCCAATATGAATGATCATCAAAATGATCAATTCTTACATCTTCATAACCGTTTCTTATTAGGAAAGTAGGATGAAAATCGAGATTATCCTCAAAATATTCCAATCAATATTCTTATTCATATCCATCTCTCACACAATCTTTCAAATAATCTTTTTATTCCTCATCAGACATAACAACGTTGGCCATCATAAATACCAAAAATAACAATTGCAACCGTAAATTATTATACTCCTTAAATGCATATTGTTGCATTTCTACAACATCATCGTCAACATCATCATCATTTGCCAGCCACAAGGCTCTTACTCGCTGAGGGCATGGGCCTTACAAACTCTCGGATGGCAGTCGAGGCCAAAGGAACCTGAGTCTCACTCATGACGTGAGAAACATTGTCCATTCCGCGGAGATCCAAGCCGTCTTGGTATACGGTTTTTTTGTAAAGAGTTTCCCTCTCTTGGCTATTGCTGGCATTGGACGTACATCTTCTACATTGTTGGTATCGGATTTTACCCTCTCGACTGATATATATATATATATATATACACATGCATACGCAAGTAGCAAGTTATTAACCCTGTCGCACAATAACAATCATTTCATCATGGAAAGACCTCCTCGGGGAGGATTTCCCCAGAAAGAAGGAAGATGATCGAAAATATCGGATTTAACAGATTAGGGTTTTCCTTCCTATAGTATACTGGCTCAGTGGTGAGAAATCCGCTAGAGACCAGATTTGTGTATGCATATAAGGATATGTGTACACATACATGTACATATTTTTTCAAGGGTGCAATATTTTGTCTAGAACTTATGAAGGTTTTTTTTTTTGGGTTTTTAGTCAACTCCACATTAAAAGATGCAGGATTATGTTGACTATAATATAATAATGATTTAGCCTTTTCGGGATCACTTCGCACAGATTGGTTTGGTTTGTTTATAAGAGATGCTGACCTAACTAACCTTTTTGCTTTTTACAGTATGTAAATGTATTTTATTTCGCTGTGTTGCATACATTATCAACAAAAACAAATTAAAAAAACACCAAAAATGTCGTGCGTCTGACGAAGAAATATTTAATATTAACTGTCACATTGTGCGGAAAAATTTTTTAAGTGCCCTCTAACCTTGAGGTCTTTGCCACCTGAAGGACACTAAGACACTTTTGGTGTAGAAATTAAAGCGAATTGAAAAATAATTTATTTATTGGCGTGAAATGAGTTTTAAGCTTGAAAATGTATTGTTGTAGTTCTGCAACAAGATGCATTTATGGGTTAAGCATGTGGCTGATATCAAAAATATATTCCCAAAATTGTACGAGACAAAAAAAATATAGCTCATTAAACATAAAGCGACATTCGTTCACAAATCGACCCGCTCTAACGCGATTTATGAAAAATTTTATTCATTCCATCTTTTTTTAGATTTTAAAAGCAAAAATAATTAATCGTGTTATTTCAAAGCCGCGTATAAAATAATCAGATGTCAGTTATCATCTCTAATAATTATGCTTTAATTGGACAAAACTGTCTTAATAAATTTATTGTCGTATTAATCGAATCCTAATATAAAAGAAATACAACTTCTCTCTGCCAATTATTTTGCTTTAAGTCGCATGAAGCAAACAAGATCGAGTACGTTAGAAGACGCCTCAGCCTCACTCTTCATACATACATACATAGCCATATAGTCACAGATTTAAAGGGGAGCTTAATCTGGCCATATCATATCCAGATAACACTCTGGGCTCGATGACGCACGCCTGGGATTTGGGCCTAGAAACTTATCCTACCTCTCCTGGATCCATCAAAAGCCCCACTTTCAATAATCGTAATAAGGATGGGAATAGGGGACAGATGAAAAGCGAAACGTGCCAAAGCAAAAGAGCCTCTAAATATTTAACAGCGCGTTTTATTGGTTTAATTGTGCGAGTTGGCGGGGAGGGGAGGGGGGTCGCGTCGGAGGTCCTCCGAGATATAATGGAGTCGCAAAGGATTCTGTGAATTTATTATTATTTGTTGATTAAACTGGGGACGTCTTGGCCGAATTTGGGACGACTTATGAGTATGGATGCCGAAAATGTAAATTTAGAAATAAGTTTCATCACCACTCCAACGCTTGGCGGGGTTTATTTTGAAAGTGGGATACGTGATTATAATTAAATCTCACCGACCCGAATTAATCAAGAGGGTACATAGAATTATATGAAGTTATATTACATCCATGGTATTGCTTTAATGATAATTATTAAAGTGGAATAAATCATTTCCTAATTTAAATTAAAAAAATATATTTGGGTTTTAAAAAAGTATCTGATTTTTTGACACTGGTGTCAATTAAGTATCCTTATCTTTCCCAAAGCAGTAGAGGGTTTAGAACTTTCTCAACATTTTTAACCAACTTGCCGTGTCTTTATTAGCATTCGTAAGCCTTTTAAAGACCGCTCCTCTTAGAAATTTATTGAGATGAAATCCTTCTTGTTTTGTTTCGTTCAATTTATTTTATTCTTCTATTAAAATAATAAGCTCCAAATTGTTACAAACAAAAATAAAGGTATTAATAATTAAATAATTTGAACAAAATTTTTTTTTAAATTTGACATGAATAGTTTCAAAATCAAAGAGTTATTTTGAAATTTATAATCCTAAATTATACAAATACAAATGGCATTTATTGATGTTTTTTGTAACACTTTCGACTGATATTCTACTTCGGGGTTTCTCAACGGGGTCCAAGCGGACCTGGGGGTCTATGAAAGGGTCCATAGTGTTACAGCTATAGTGGGAAAATGTCGTAGATTTTTAGCGTTTCTAAAAAAAAGTGTTTCTGCTATTCTGACTATAGTAGAAGTGTTGCAAATGCAACACTTAATTAATAAAAAAAATGCAAGAAAATCTTCATTCTTTTTTGCATTTACGTATTAAAGAAAATTTTTACTTAAAACTTTTATTTTTTTTTATAATTTGGTATTCTATGGCGGATGCGTGCAAAGAGTTCCGCGGGCTGCCAAAAATATAAGGGGGTCTATTAAGAAAATTATCTAGTTAATGGGGGTCTATGTAGGGAAAAGTTTGGGAACTCCCAAAAAGTACTTATGCACTCATCGTTAGACGCAAACGATCAGATTTAGAAACACCTCATCATAAGGATACTCATTTTGTATATGTAATCTCAGTGTTATCTCTCGCTCGTGGGTGGTAATTGCCTTCGGCTCCTTCGGCGACGGTTGCCGTTGTCATTGCCTGCTACATCACATCTGTCGAACAGGCAGCAGGCCGAACATGGCCGCTAATTGGCGCTAGCTCCCGGTGAAAAGAGTTGATTTGGGCCGTGTCGCTGTATGCGCACGTGCTGGCTGCCGGTATCTGGTCCTTTTGTCCTGCCGTATCCGCACCACCCCCTCTTCAAATATCGTCCACTCGCAGAGGCAAACACTCACCCCGGCGCAGTATCGATCAGGGCTGCGGCCCTCGGCGCCTCCTCCTCCTCCGGTCCTGTTTCATCCCTCAAGTGTTCATCTCGACCCGGCCCCCTGCGGCCCCGCGCGCCCTCCCCCGCCCCGCCTGACATCGCCAGCTTGCCAGCTTCCCCAGGAGGTCGGGGTTGGCTGGCAGGTGCCCCCGGCACATCATGTAACAGCCTAGATATGTACGTCGCGTGAACATCTTTTGGACTTGTGTACACAAAGTGAACACAAACCGGACCTCTGCGCCGCGACCCTCGCTAATCCTGCTTCATTTAGTCGTCCATGGGACTGGAATTACTTCTTTGAACCATCTTTAGAACGCTTAACCTCGGTCTGTCTATCGTCTCGATGATACGAGTCAAAACAAACTAGGTGACTTCAAACTTTTAGTCAGACCATTGTCAAGACGCAGTATTACAGAAAGGTTAAGAGAATGAGCCGCTATGTTTTTCATGGATTCGAATGATCTTCTGGATACTGTGAAAAGCGGTAAAATTAAATAATTTGAATGCATCATTCGTTGTAAGTGAGAGAAAACGGCGCTTAAATAGCTTACTACTTTTATTTTCTTAAATTTTTTTGGGTCGTTTTATTTTAATTAGCATATATCTGTCTATATACTGGATGAATTAAATATGTATTTTTGGACGCATATCTACGTCCTTGCGAGAAAAGTGGTAGCATGATAGTTTAACCCATTTTGTCCGGTGTTCCAATATTGGAACATTTTGTTTTTTATCACCACTCTAAAATCCATCGAAGAATATGAATTGAGATTGCATCAGTCGGTAGTTGATAAGCGTGAGAAATGTATGGTGCAGTAGTTTTTTAAGTTTATAACTTATGGAGCGGATTTTTTAAATTATTGTTAGATTCGAGAAGAAATTTTGTTTGACAAGAAATTAATTATAATTGAACATTTTTGTGGATTTGTTATATTCGTTCATTTTTCTCGTGTAAAACCAATACAAATCCAGAAAAAAAGAAGATATCTCGTTTTGTCTCTTATATTATTATGTTTAATTATTATTATCGTGAATTTTGAGAGGGAAAATTCGAGCAAAATGGGTTAAAACAAAGAAAATTCAGCGTTTTTTTTTTAAATTTCGTAGTACATATTTTAACCGATCCTTCACGGCGGCTCCAAAACAACGGCGCCGGCCGATGGGGTCTATTTTGTATGAAATGAATGTATGAAAATAGACCCCAAACTTTTCATGTCAAGATATTTTTAAATTCTTCAACAATACTTTGACATTAGTTTTAAAAATGATTTTTTCTAAGAATAAAAATAGTTATTTATGATATGCTTCATAGTTTGGTCGATATTTTTTGACGTGCAAACTCGACGAAGTTCGCACGATATTTTTTCCCGCTCGCATCCGGTACGGAGCGATAAAAGAACATCGCGTCCATGGTAATAAAAACTCATATTGTTGTTTTTATTTATTTTTTCGCAATTGCGGACAATAAAGATCAATGATTATTTACAATTTTAAGTGTGGGACATGTAGGATTTATATTAAAAGAGTTATTTGATAAAGATAAAAACTTGGGGTCCCAAATAGACCCCATCGGCACGGCTAGGGTAATAATGGATTGATCGAATAGACAAATTTAAAATTGCTGCACTTAGTCGTTGGAAAGAAATATCGTTTCGTGAATAAAATAAAAATTATTATTAAATATTTTTTGGTGTATTGTTGTTGAATCGGCGCAGAATCCAGGTGGCGTGGCGTCCCGACGCCCCTAGGTGTGCGCCGCCCGCCCCGCGCGTGTCGGCCTTCACGCCCGGCGCCGTCGCTAGGCAACGCCCCCCTCCCCGCCGCCCTTGCCTCGCCCCTCCGCCCTGCCACGGCTCCACCCCGACACGCCGCGGGGGCTCCGCCACCCGACCCCTCGCCCTCCCGGCTCCCGACCCCCTCGGAGACCACTGCCATCTGAGGGTCCCTCGTCGGAGGCCTACTTTCGAGTGCGTCGCATTGCGACGAAAACTCCTATTTGCATTATCATAAAAAATAATGTCACCGTCCATAATTGCACCATCGTCGTCCGAGATGAATAAATAATCATAAATAAATAATATAAAATATATATTTGAGGAACGCCTTGTAATAGCAATTTCCCGCCACATCCACAAAACTTCGAAGCCGATTTGTATAGGCTGAGAAAAGGCTTCGAGGGTAGAATTTTTCCTCATTATTTTCCCCTTTTTTAAAAAAAAAATGGGGGATTTCCGTCAAATAGCGTCCCCACCGCCCTCTCCTTTTTTTCTCGTTCGTCGATCCGATAATAAAGTGGTTTAATGCATTGAAAACTGACGATATAATTTTCATTTATTATTTCCATCGAATATAATTACGGAAAACGCGGCGGAGTTCGCGAGAAGAAAAGCGCTTTTCGGCCAACTACGCAGATCCGACTTGAAATATAATATTTAATTAATGCGCAGGCGCATTTTTGCATTTTTTTTTATTTGTCGTATCCACCCCCTTATTTACGATGCTTGACGTGCACAATTCTGCAAATGAATCCTTGGCGTTCCCCTTGCTGAAAAAGGAATCCTTCATGCGCTGTCACTTGAAGCTCTTCATTTGGTGCTCGCTCGTATCTGCGCGGTTGTGAGAGTCGGGGGGAGGTCTAATAATTGGTGGCGCAGCCCCCGGAGGGTGGGACGAGGGGTTTTGCAACGGCAGCTGTAATTTTGACGCTAGATTTGCGAGCCGCCTGGGGCCGCCGCTCTTTGTTTGCATACCCCTGCCCCGTGTTTGTGACACTGTATTGCGGCGGATGAAAAACTGATATTTTCGGGCCGCTAATCTGCACGGCAGCTTTGTTGTTTTTCTGGTTTTTTTTTGACGATTCGCTTTTATCCTCGCATCGAATAGTAATAGGCAATCGCTCGAGGGATGGAGGATTAATTCGCAAAATAAAATATTCAGACGGAGCTGGCGAAACAATGAATGTTATTTTATTGAATTCGCATGTGTCTTGCTCCTGAAAAAAAAAGTAATTATTTAATAAATGTTTTAAATAATATTTTCTTTTATCAAATCACAAAGATTGATATTACGATATTTATTTACGTGGCGCTTTTACGTCTAATGATCTATTAAACCAATGAAGTAGTATTTTATAGTTTATATAATATCGAGAGGTGAAAACTCATGGAAAATTGGCATTGCATAAAATTATTAGACGATTAATATCTTCCATTAGAGTCTGAAAGAATTATTATCTTTTTCGTTAACATAATTATAATTATCTCAATGAAAAATAACATTTCATCGTAAACGAATTATTTGTTTGCGCCGTAGATTGATTTCAGAAATTGGCGCGTAAAATCGTGTAAAAGGTTAATTTTTTCCACGATAGATTTCAAGCATGAAAAAAAAATTCACATAAAAATGACAAACAATCTATCAATCAATCGACACCAATATATCTTACATCAGGGTTTCTTAACCTTTTTTTGTATCAATTTCTTTTTCACAAATGCTTAGAATATAATTCCCCTCCAACCCAAGATAGTCTAACTAAAGGTATATTTGAAATTCTTATTTATTTACTTTTATGTATGTACATAATTAATCAATTTATTGAGATGATTTTTGATAAACTGATCATTTATCAGACTAAAATTACAGTAGAATTACCTAATATTTATGCTAATTTTATGCGATGAGTTCAATCAATTAAAAACTGTGATTGTTTTCTCTTTGACAATACTTGGATACGATGAGGAATACTGGAATGAAAGGGCATTCTGTGACTGATTTCTCATTGAATATATCTTTTGTTTCAGAATCATTTTTCAGCTCTAAAAATTCGTTAAAACCTTTTTCAACGGATAATATAAATGAATTGCCTAAACTAAATCTTTTTACTCGCCTCTGAGTTCAGGAAAATAGTTGCAGATTTATTTGCTAATGCTTCCAAACGCTGCAAAATTTAATTTCCTAAAAATTCTTGAAGATTTTGCTCTCTGCCATTAGCAACAAGAGTTACTAAGCTAACTAAGCTCAAACACTCGTTCAGATACGCTTCCTCTTGAAAGTCATCGAACATTTTTATGGAAAAGAAGTAGATGATGAATTTCATCCATGCCAATAGATGACTGCTTGAAAAGTCGTAGAATTATTTGATCCAAAACTATTGATAATTTAGCTGGCAGTGATTTTGAAGCCATTGCCAAGCTTGAAACCCCAATTTTCTTTCTTTAGAAAATGATGATGATGATGATTGCGTATGGCTTTTACTTTGCCATTCTTCGCATGCTCGTCGTTGTTGGAGTTTCCTCCGTCATTTCGGAGCACGCCAAGAATAACATTAGTTGGCTACGTAATCCTGGTGCAGGTTGATCCACTATAGCGATAGTCTAAAACAGCCACCTGGTGCGGCATTGCTTCCATCCGAACGAGTTTCCTCGTTGCCGCTACGGCCTGGGATTTATACTGGAACTGGGAAAGGACGGAGCGAGTTTGTAGGAAGCGGAAATGTGATGGGAAACGGCTCAAGGAACTATCCCGGCATTTGCCTTTAAATGGCTAGGGAGCCGGGTCAACCTAGCCCGGGATAGTCGCATCTCTACACCAATTACTGGTGACAGACTTCTACATATACCTCTGCGTGGTTATTCCAAAGCATGCGTTTCTACGGACCTTGGCGTGGCTAATTCTAAGCATGCTTTAAATTACAGTCATTTTTGACTACAGTTGCCCTGAGCCTTGTCATTCCCTCGATGGTGTTTTCATATACACACACGCATATACATGCATAAACACGCGCACACATTTACATATACATCAGCCCTAAAATATAATAAAAAAAAATCAAGAAATTCAGAGGAACAATTCAGTTCCCTGGAACTCTACCCACCGTTTGGGAACCTCTGTCTTATATATTATTAAATTAAATTAACGATTTTCAGATAAATTTAATCAAATAAATGATTAAATATTCAACATTTAGATCATAAATTGCACGATAATTTCTGAAATATTTATTTCTTGCAAATTTTCAATAGTTTCTGAAACATCCTTATTTTTTATTGCATACTTGATATATGATTACTGACTTCTCTGATGATGACAGTAATGGCCGTGCTGTAAAATATGAAATATATTATCATAAACTCGGATTGGATCTATTTTATTTGCAAGATATAATATGCAAAATATTTAAATTTTCAGCTAACATGAAACTGCAATGAGTTAAATATGCAGCTCTCGATGCTCGTTTTACATTATTCACGGCAATAACTGAAATAATAATTACTATCATCATTGAAAATTCGGTTAAACATCAGCGAGATTTCAGAAAAATTCTAGAATCGCATATTGTAAAGTTTAGCAGTGAGTGAAATATTTTATGAATAAAGTCTGAAAAAAAAACATTTTGTTTATCATAAAATAATTTTAACGATCTCTCTCGCACATTTCCAAGAACCGATAAATAGCTCTCTTCTCTTTTCATCTGGTATCCTCGATTGAACTAAACCCATTCGTAGTACGACGCATTTACAACTTAATCGCCCCAATAAAAGCGCTTCTCCCGTAATAAATCAAAAATTCCCCGGGATAAGGATAATGTTACAGTGTAGTCGATTCCTTGTAAATGCGGCGACATCGCCACCAATCGCTGTTTGTCGCCACATTTTATTGAACCTTTACATCCCGTCGACATTTTTATGACATGTCGGCCTTTTTTTATATCGAATTGAATTGGTAATGAGAGCTCCGAAATATAAAACTAACCCGTTCCCCGACCCAGAGCACCGTGACCCGAAAAAAACGGCCACTCTATGCAAATTAGCATTTTTTATTTTAGTCTGATAAAATAAAGAACAACTGTCGATCCCCGTATTTAATTATTAATATAAAAAAATATTTGAAAATTAAATACTAAAAGATTTTCATCCTTGGTTTTGATTTAAAAAAAAATCTTATGCCAATAATTGTCACATTTCAATACATTGTAAATCGATTTTTACTACTCCTTGCAGATTAAACGAGAAAATTCAATTATTTATTCATGGTAAATGCATCGATTTCGTTATTACTACAATTATTTTGGCTTATATCTGTATCTGGCAAATTAATATACAATCAGCCCTTCTATAACGAAGAAATCGGGACCACGTTATAGAAGCCCGCGTTATAGAAACTAAGGCGCTCATACAGAATTTGGGAAAAGGGTACAAAATCAATACGTCGATCATTTTTTCCATTGGAATATTTTAACCCTTTGGTTGACGGGTCTTCTGGGATTACTATTCCAGAAATGCCACGATTTTTAAATTAATAATTAAAAAATAAAAATGTGTTGTTGAACTTATAAATATATTGTAGCGGCGGCGTTGTATGCGTTGCATATGTTGTTTAAAAATGTTATATCTGAAGGAATTACCATACAGACGGTTTAATATGTATTAAATGCTACGATTTCAGATCCGTCGGATCCGGCAATTCTCGCTAATGTAGCAAAATCCGATATATCGGATTTTGGCAACCAAAGGGTTAAATAGCCTTATTCACTGTCATGTTATATTTCTTATTGTCAACCCTTTCTTCATTGGCTGTTGATTTAATTTACGAAATACATAATTCCTTAAAAATTATGACCGTTATAGAAGCGACTGTTGAACTTGTTATAGAAAACCGCGGTATAACAGGGAACGCTGTAGAAGGGTTTAATGTATAATAGTATTTTCTTTTAATGTAAAATAAAATCGTTTTTATTTTTTACGAAAATCATAACTATATTTTACGCTTTGTTGATTTCATTTTTTACTTAAAAAATATTTATAACAAATCTGAATTTTTTCAATTATATTTGGTCTTAATTTTTTTTTCAATCTTTGAACCATTTATGGAACGCAATCCCACAATCATTATATTGACATAAATGGAGTTGACTTAAAACCCAAGAAAACTTTAATAATAAATACAGTCAGCCCTCCTATAACGTTTCCTATCAATCACTATTTTTTACAAAATACCTTGTCAAACAAAGAGCATTATCCTTTATTTCGCTGGGCAATGTATTATATATTTACGAAATATGTAATTTGACCTCAAAATATTAGCATTTTATACGTTATAGAAGGGCTGACTGTATATGGTCTCTAACGACTTCTAAAAACTTTCTCACCACAGAACCAGTATGCCCTGGGAAGGAAAACCCTAAACTCTTAACCGGAAAAGTGTCTAGTCTCGATACTTTCGCTCCTCTTCCTTATTTCTAGGGAACACTCTCTTTGCGGAGGTCTTTCCATTATGAAAGGATTGCTATTTATAAGCAGATAACGCCTAGAGTCCAATGCCAGCAATTGCCAAGAGAGGGAAAACTCTTACAAACTACAAAAAACCGCATTATTGACTGCAACTGCGGGCGGAGGTCTGCGCGGGGGAAGCGTGGTAGATTTCCGGAGCCGCGTATTGTTGCCAACATGACGTTGGCCCAAACACGTGGAATAACCACCACAATTTTTTTCTTCGATAATAGAAGGATGTCGCAGAAAGTCATTTATTTTCAAAAATGTCGAGCATATTAAAACACTTGAAACCTTTATAAGAAACTCAGGATAACTAACTATTAGATTCATTAAATTTTTGACATATTTTTTTCGGCTCGCCTAATTTTGAACCAGCCTATACGTCGGCTTAATATCGGGGCTAATAATCAGCAATAACCGAGCGTATTTCGAATCGGCTTATATGACGACTGTCATCGTTTCCGAATGACTTATGTCCCCAAAATTACCATTTTACATTTCGGCAGACATGCATCCGTTTTCATGCGAGCTCAATCAAAAAACAGACAGACGTATGCGCCACTCTTCGCGTCTGCACGATTGCCAACCGGGGCTAATTCCGCGCCTCCGGCCCGGAATTAGCCCCGGCAGTTGGCAGCGCTGCGGACATGAGGTGACTATGGCAATTGCAGGTAATCGAGTCCTCGTGGGGTCCTTCAAAGGCGGCACGGCCCGTATTAATTTCACCCCATTGTCGAGACAAAAGGTCGGACCTCTTGTGTAATTGATACGGCAAAGCCACCGTTGCCGTTGATTTTGGTCATTTTGCCGCTTTGTGGCTCCGTTTGCCGACGGCAATTGGGGCTCTGAAAGACCCGTTTTATCTAAACATATTGAAATCCGCAATAAACAACATAAACAACGAGTTTTAGATGTGTGAGGTAAATTCTGTGCCTCCTGATACATTGTTATAAAATAAATCTGAAACGTATTTCAGCAATAAAAATTGTTTATTGTTTATTTTATATATATATATAAAATATATCTATGGATACTAAATAATTATTTTATATAGAATATTAATTTTTGAATGGATCATAAATTGTAATTATTGTATTTATCACGATAGCAATTTTGAATCAGATTAAATCTGCTGATTAAGAACAGCGCTTTCCAAACTTGTATAATAAAAAGTTGATAAGATACTTAGATAACTAAGTTTTATTTAAAATCGCTTCTGCGATTTTCGGCTCTCTTGATTATTAACTAATAATTTGTTTGATTCCAAGTTAAATTTTCGTTTACATGTATCGGACGTGTTTATGAGATCATCAAGAATGTTGAGCTCATTCTCATTACTTCTCAGAAATTCTCATTACTTACATAGCACCTTGGTTATAAGAGTGCTATACGATACATTGGCTCGGAGCTTGTTCGACTCAGGTTCCATTATTTTGGCGCCTTATGACGCCTTGAATTCCCTCAGTTTAGAGAAAATCCAAAGAAATTTTTAAGATTTCTCTACATGAGGGAGTTTGGATTCTACCCCAGCTTATGGCTCTACAGCTGTCTGGAGAATATGGCCCGCAAGAAAAGAAGGTCAATCTACTTGGCCAAGCACTACTTCAAGCTGTTGGTTGGTGCAGTGCATAACTTCCTTGTACTGTGCGAGTTGTCATTATGGGCGCCACCTCACTACCGTTCGCGTGAGTTCTTTCTTCCGCCAAATATGAGGACAGGTCCTTTTGGAAACTCTCCGGTAACCAGAGCTATTACTCTGCTCAACCACTTGGCCGCCTATGTGGATATATTTGATGTCAAAGATCGCCGTTTTGTAGATATTTTGTGTCAAAAAGAATTTCGAGAATTCATGTATTTTTGCCGGAGGTTTGACCTATCCGACTACTAACTTAGCTCAGTCGCGATTAACTTACGTTATCGAAATACAAGCCATAACACTAGTTATATTTTATTGTCAACCAACACGCACTGACCTTTATTTCGCCCGACAATGCATTACATATGTGATTTGACCCTGCAAATGTACGTTCTAGAAGGGGCCGATATAGGAGGGACTGTCGAACTCGTTATAGAAAACCACGTTATAGCAGGGAGCGTTATAAGAGGGTTTACTGTAATTGTTAAATATCGCCATTTCGTTCATAATTTTCGTCATAATTTCATATAACGGATTAACTAATGATATTATATAACAACGAAAAAAAAATTCTCTATTTTCCTTGCATATTTATACGTTATTTTCTTTATTTCACTTTTTTTGTTGTTATTTTATATTAATATTTTTATATATTTCTTCTTTTTATTTTATATTTTGAAATTATTATGTTTCTATTATGCTTTTTCTTACTATACTATTATGTATTTATGCGTGATTGGCGATCTGAGTTATTCTGTAATGCCAATCACGCATTGTTTTTTATGATAAATAAATAAATATCAGCTATTTTTACAGCTGAAACAAGTATTATTGTCAATAGCTGAAAGGCCAGCCTAATTTCAAATGTGCCCTAGAAATTATAAATATTATACTCAAATATTCTTTTTCTCAAAAAGTATTAATTTATTCATCAATATTAATTTTGTTTCCTTCAAATTAGTCCCCTAGTACAGTGCTTCCCAATTACTTTCATGTCAGGGCCCCCTAAATCTGAAAAAAATAATTCCCGCCCCCCGCCCCAAAAAAAAAATATTTTATAGTTTTATTAAAATTATTTGCCAATAATGTTATTACAATTATAATACACCTATCCCTCGATTCACACGGTAGATAGGTTCCTGAGAAAAACGTGTAAATCGAAA